>RJWM01017389.1:0-42875 GCA_004363535.1 Dasyprocta punctata | reverse complement strand
GTCTGTGAAGCAGTGCACTGAGGGCTGCTGATGTCCCGAGGACTGGAGGTCCTGTCAGCCCTGTCGCTGAGAGGTTCAGCTATGCCTTGGAGCCAGGCACGTGGGTGGGTGGTAGATTTGAGGGGAGTGCTCTTTATGATTTAAGACCAGCTGGTGTCTCCCCATTTCCCTCCACTTACCTGGGCACCTTGCTATGCTCGTCCTTCGCTCCTCTGCATGCAGTAGACCAGAGCCCGCAGCCCCCCAGGACCTTAGGGACACGATGGCCTTATCAGAGCTCCAGGATGTCTGCGTCCGGCCTGCTTTTAAGCCGCACCTGTCCATCAGTCCTCTGCTTCCAGCCTGGGTTCTGTTTCAAGGGAAGTTCAAGGCTTGACCAGTGTCATTCGCTCTCAGAGTCCTTCTGGGACATTCAGCATCTGGCCGCTCTATGGAGACAGCTTTATTGGCAGTGGGTGGGTGAGGACTGGAGGAGGTGGGTCCGGAGGAGCCCAGCACAGGATGTGCCTGATGGTATCTGTCCTTTTTCCCGGTAATTCTTAGCGTGGCAGAAGCATTTGTACAAAAGCGCGCACGTGTGTACATATACACGCTCCTTTCGCGCCTTTATCCAAAGCAAGCGAGCCCGGATTGCTGGCACTATTCCTGTGAAATAACAGGTGGTTGGAGTTTCAGGAGGTGCACGTGATTCAGGAAACCCCGACCATGTGGGCATCTGGAGGAATGCGACTTCTTGGGGCAGAGCTCAGGACACACCCCCGCCTCCGCGCCCGTCCTCTGACGCCGACCGTGTGGCTGGTGTCGTGGGGCTGTGGTTCCTTTCTACACAGCGGGAGAGCAACGTGGTCCATGTCAGCGCCCAGAGCAGAGCTCCCAGCACCCCCAGTTCTTGACCCTGACTGCTGATCCACCCCCCACCCTGTACCCTCTCAGGACAGCAGCACCTGCTGGCCCCCAGTTCCCGAGGGCCATCTGCAGTATTGGGACCGTGTGACCATAGCCCAAGGGCTCCGCGTGTGCTGGCCTGACTGCAGCACCCTTGGGGGTGCCTCTCCTCACCCTCCTCATTGCTGTGAGCCAAGCATGTGCTTGTGAGCTCCCTGGGAAAGGTGTTTCCCGTGGGCTTTTCCCGCCACCTTTCCTCCTCGTCCTCCTCCTCCTTTTCTTCTTCTTCCTCTTCCTCTTCCTCTTCTGCTTCCTCTTCTTCCTCTTCCCCTTCTTTTTCTTTTTCCTCTTCCTCGCCTCCTTCTCCTCCTCATCCTTCTCCTTTTCTTCTTCTTCCTCTTCCTCTTCTGCTTCCTCTTCTTCCTCTTCCCCTTCTTTTTCTTTTTCCTCTTCCTCTCCTCCTTCTCCTCCTCATCCTTCTCCTTTTCTTCCTTCTCCTTCTCCTGCTCCTCCTCCTTCTTCCTCTTTCCCTTCCCCTTTTTCTTCTTCCTACTCCTCTTCCTCTCCTCCTCCTCCTCCCTTGCCCACCCCCACTCCCACTTTCTCAGCAATACAGGCTCCTTCTGTGTTTTCTGTGACTTGGCAGAGGTTGACTTCAGACAAGGACGACAGCGGCTCAGCCTGCTCCTAGCAGAAGGTGCCCATCTAGCTCGATCATGTACATTTCTGAATGGTGACAGGGTGGCAAAGGGGGCCCCTGCTGGGAGAGGTCAGGGCGCCCCCTAAAGGGTAGGACTTGGGTGAGTTGGGTGTGGGATGGAAGCCAGTCTGAGCCCAAGCCTGAGAGGAGACGGAACACTCAGAGCCTGGGGTCTGGAGTGTTTCATAGCCATGGACCACTTCGGCCCTGCGACCTTTAGGCCACCCGGTAAGCAGTGAGTGTGGGGAGCCGGTGCTGCCCACCAGCTGAGGCTGTGCAGACTGAGGTCTTGGATTGCGGCAGGAGCCGAGTCTGGCCGCTCGGTGGGGAGCCCTTTGCTCCTGTGTGCTCACACCTGCCTGCTTCTTTGTCCTCCCCGGCGCCTTCGCACCTTCAGCAGCCACATCCAGGTGCATGCGGTCCTGAGACCTTTGTGCTGTTGTTTCCCTTTCTCAGGAGGCCCAGCCCCTGGTGCTGGCTCAGTGCCTCTGCGGCTCTCTGAGTCCTGGGTGTCTCAGGACTCCACTGCCACCCCCACCTAGCCACCTGCTTTCTTGCCAGCTCAGCACTGCAGTTGAAAAGATCATTTAAAATTATATTTCAGCCGGGGATGTAGCTCAGTGGTACAGCATATGCTTAGCATCGGTGAGGCCCTGAGGTTGATCTCCAGCCCCACTAAAGAAGCGTGGTAGGTTTTTTTTCAAGGGTGGCTAGTCTCAAGTATGCTAGCAATGATGCCACACCTTTGGAGCAACTCTTGAGCTGTGGTCACAAGGCACTAACAGAGGGCATCCTCTGTAGTGGACCATGATATCTTCCACATGAGGTTTTCATCTCCTGGGTGCATATTTGTCTTTGTTGTTGGACCCTTGAGAAAGGAAGCAATCTTGATGCGAATGTACCTGCAAGCCTCCTTCCTAACAGTGTGAGTATTTATTTTGTTGTAATTTCCCCCCTGGCTTTCGGAAATACTAAAATTTCTGCTGAAGGGGTATCGCCCTTTTATCATTTGCGGTGATTTCTCTGCGCGTAGGTTTGTAGGAATGCGGACGTCTAGTTTTAGTGTTCTGAGCTTCTGTGTTCTTTGTTCTCTTGCATTGTCTGTCTGTCACTCTAATGCCTTTATAACCAGCTGGGCTTTTGCAAAAGTGGCATTTGCTTCTCTGTGAGCAGGTCGCTGCCTGTGACTGGCCGTGTGCCAGCTGAGACTGGGGTGGGTGGTGGCGGCGTCAGCCAGCGGGCAGTGCATTCGCTCACCGGCTGCTTTCTGTTCGGTCCTCTCTCGTTGCTTAAGATCCCTAATTTAGAGGTGATAAAACCAAGCTGCTTCCGCAGATCTGTTGGAGCACCCGATCTTTCAACCATATGGTGCTGGTTCTTACCACACAGCCTGGCTTTGGCTCTCTGGAGAGGTCGATGACCTGGCTGGTGTCAAGGTCATGGTGCTGGAAACACAGTCCACACAACATTGTGCCATGAGATTGCTGGTTAGAAAGAAATGCAGATTCTCAGGCTGGCTGAGAACCTCAGAACCAGAATCCTTGGGGGGAAGACTGAGCAGGGTCTGTTTCCAGGGAGCATCCATGCAGACTTGAGCTGGAGGAACTCCGATGGAAGGGGGGTATTTTACATTTTCATAAATAAATGTGTGTATATATCAGCAGTGTTCAGATTAGCAGCCATTGTTATGACTGAGAACTTTTATAGTCTTTCATTGCTCAAAATAGTTCCAAAAGAATGGGTGCAAGTCTGGTGTAGCTCACACAGTTTACAGTCTCCTCCTGCAGTAAAAGCTTGTTACTTTGGGTTTCGCTCATTTGCAAGTTTTAATTCCGATGCAGCATCCCCAAATGTTTATATTTGATTGTGTGGTAGAAAGGTTTGCTCCCTGGAAGCAAACTGTGTAAAGAGGACTGTGTCTAAAATAATGGCATATGCAGCTAGGCGCTGGTGATGCACCTGGGTCATCCCAGCTGTGTGGGAGGCTGAGGCAGGAGCATCACAAGTTTGAGCCAGCCTAGGCAACTTAGTGACTTAGAGAGACCCTGTCTCAAAATAAAAGAAGGTTGAGAGTATAGCTCAGTGTGAAGGTCTTGGATTCACTCCCCAGTATGGAAGCAAAGAACCATGTATAAAACCTTAGTAGCCTAATCAATGTCATTTTTCTGTTAGAAAGAAAGAAAATAGTTCGTTGGCAGTGCCTCTGCTTATTAGCATTTGGTCCGTCAGAGCTGTGGAGTGTAACTGCAAACAGCAAAACCACGAGCCCTCTGTAATATCATCTTTCAGCAAATCCAGTGGTTCCTGTTCTTGAATTTTCCCCACTATCTTTTAATTCTCTTTCTCTCTCTAAATGATAATATAGGCATAGTTCTACAAAGATAGGCCAAGGTGTATTTAAAAATCAAACATTTATCTTTTCTTCCTCGTTTTCATACATGTAGCTGGAAAAGAAACTGCTCCATTTAAAAAATAGGTCAATAAGTACACGAAAAAATGTCGAGCATCTTGGGCCTGAGAGAAATGCAAATCGAAACAACAGTGAGATTCAGTCATGCTCCAGAAAGAGTGGCTGTCATAAAGGACTGAAAAAACAGCAAATGCTGGCAAGGCTGTGGGAGAAAGAAACCGTTCTACATCACTGATGGGAATGTAAACCAGTCAAGCCACTGTGGGAGGCAGCGTTGAGATCCCTCAGAACACTAAAACTAGAAATTCCGTTTGATCCAGCTGTGCCTCTCCTTGGGATCTTCCCCAGAGCGTTAAAGACATCCTGTGGGAGTGCTCTGTGCACACTTGCATTTACGGCAGTTTAATCCCTAACAGCTAAATCTTGGAAGTGGCCTGTGCACCCATTGACAGAAGAATGGATGAAGAAAATATGGTATTTATGTACAGTGGAGTACTACTCTGCCAAACATTTTCATTACCCCAGAAAGAAACCCTGTTCTCATGAGTAGTCCCATCCCATTCCCAGCTCCCCTAATCTCCTCATCTACCCAACAACCACTGATCTACTGTCTGTCTCTCCAAATTTGCCTCCTCTGTGCTAGGTGTGGTGGCACACGCTTGTAAACTCAGAGCTCAGGAGGCTGAGGCAGGAGGACCGCTATGAGTTTGAGGCCAGCCTGGGTTGCATGGTGAGTTCAAGACCAGCCTAAATTACATAGCAAGACCCTGTCTCAAAACAAAGAAACAAGCAAACAAAACCCCACAAACCAATGAACAACAAAAATTGCCTCTTCTGGCCAGTTTTGTAGAAAGTGAACCATACAATATGTGGCTTTTGTGCCTGGCTGGCTTTTCTAAGTTCATCCCCCCCCCCCAAAATACATATATATCATTAATTGAATTGTATAACTGAGGGACAAAGCATGATAAATGTTTGTTTAACCCTAACCCTTGATCCCATGGCATTTTTTTTCTTCAAAAATCTTTATTTATAGCCAGGAAAAACTGACTTTGCTAAGATACGAAGATCTCTATCTAAGAACATCTGTTTGAAGACTTAGGAAAAAGAAATACTCTTCCAAATGAGATGAAATTAAAACCATACATAGAGAGTCATAGCTCGAGTAATACTATACCTGGTCAAAACCTTACTAAACCGAAGCAGAAAAGGCACCATTGCCAACATCTCCTTGTGCATTTCTAAAACAATACTTGGGAATAGAAAGCAACGAGGAGAGAAAGTGTGCTTTGCCTTTGTTATTGTAGGAAAAAGCCCAACTTCCTACGCTGTGAAGACAGATCAGCAGTCAGGACGGAATATTTGCTGTTTAGTGCTCATGGGGAATTTTACTTCCTTGTGGGTTAATATATCTATAGACAGTTTTTAGCACATTGCTGAAGCTTTTCTGCAGCTGTGGGAAAATAACCCCAGATCGCAGGACCTTGGAACACTGAACATATCTACTTAGCATATCTAAGAAGCCTCCGGAGGGAACATGGTGTCTGCCTTCAGCTTCCTACCTAGGACAGGCACTGGGTGTGTTTGCCTTTCTTCCCTCTTCAGGAAAACTGGAGCCTTAGATTCTGATTTAGCACAAGAAGACAGACCAGCCACGGAGCTCCAGCTGCTTTTGCCTCTGCATGACTCTGCCTCCAGAGGAAGAGCAGGGGAAACTGGGGGACATGTCTGGTTTGTTAAGACATGGTTTTGTTACCCTCTGTCAGCTGTCCCGAGAGAAGAGTGAAGAGATACGAAATTGGGACACAAATAAATAAAAAGGGCAATGGTACCTTCTTGGTGTCTCTATGACTGACCACAAGATGCTGAGGCATGAGGAGGCCTGGTTAGCAAACAGACTGGCTGGGTCTTCTGGGGGAATGTCAGGGCCGAGGTGAAGGCTGTGTGACAGGAAGGGCTGGAGAACGAGGCTCTTGTCACTCATGGGGACGGGACAGATATGTAGTCCAGTTGGGAGTCTTCCTGCTTCTGTGACATCAGGCGTCTTCCCCTTGACACTGGGGAGTTCCGGGGCCACACCAGTCCTGGATACCAGGAGGGGACTCTAGAGTCAGTCAAAAGAAACAAGAGCCCTGTCTATCCCTGTCTTTGAGGAACGGCTGATCCATCCGCACAGCGGCTGGAGCGGGGTCACAGTGTAATCGCTGGGTGAAGGTGAGTCACCATGGTACGGTGACAGCTAAGCTCAGGAGCTTCCAGAGAGACAGGCTCAGGGCTGGTCCTTGAGAGGCTCAGGAGTGACAGGCAAGGCCCTTCCCCGCTGCAGACTGTGTGTGACAGAAGAGACCCCACAGCACGTGTGGAGAGGGACAGCCTCCTGGGCACATCTTTGCAGCTGGACAAACAGGCCTCTCTTCTGTCCTTTGCTGTGTAGATTGTTTATTTTTGTGTCTTACGGGAGAGATGGAACTATGCATCGTCTCCCACCAGCAGGTTCTGCTTTGGGTCACTTGGTACTGACCAGGGCCTGCTGGTGGACCACCCTGGGAGTTCTGTTCTAGATCTGTTAAAGGAACCAGTTTTTTTAGTATGTAAATGTTCCTTGTTTGCTCTCTTCCCCTGAGGCCATAAAGAAAAATAGAGTCTCTTATACTTAAAGACTACTGTTTTGTTTTGATTTTGGTGCTAGGGATGGACCCTAGGCCAGCGCCAAGCACTCAGGGCAGTGAACCTGTGTGTTGGCCCCATCTTTCAGTAGAACAAGCTGGGCATTGAACCCAGGGCCACACGAAAGGTGAGCAGTCTGCCTCTGGGCCACAGTGCGGACTGGTTAGCTAAATGCTTTTGTCTGGAATAGTACCGAACATTCACTAGCAGAGTAGGACACTTCTTTAAGGGACGATTGTTTTCATATTTAAAAATGATGTTTTGAAAATCCAGACTTCTCTGACTAAAAGGTGAGTCCATTGTGTGTGTGTGTGTGTGTGTGTGTGTGTGTAAATGTGCACGTATTTCCAGTCTAAGGTCAATACCTACAGCATAGTCTAACACTGTTGATGAGTTTGATACAGAAAGTAGATTTTATTTTTCCTCATAGATAGTGGAATACCTTGGAACATATGTATGTGCATGTATAATACCAATTCATACGATGAATTTCTCTCTCCCACTTTGGTAAAGATTCTCACTATTGACTATCAGTTATTTTTGTATTGAAACCTGGACCTACCATTGGTTTTTTTTGAGAGGAATTTTGTATTTTTACCCTCCACAGCCTACCTATCCCCACTATATTAGATTTCAGAGTAATCATAAAACAATTTATTTAAAGTACACCAAACTCATAGTCCTATTACAAACAATTACGAAAGACATAGTCCTCACCCATTGCCTCCTGCCAGCACCTAATTTTTAGAAATCGTTTTTCTTCCCTAAACTGTAGTCTCTTGAAGGAAATATCAGCGGTCCATTTCCTCTGGGATAATTTGAACTTTATTAAAATTTCAAGAAAGGCTGTTCAATTAAAATACATGCTTGTGAGTACTAGTGGATTGCATAAATTTCAAGTGGAAGAGAGAATTGGTGCAATTTATAATGGAGATATGTTTGACTCCAAATTTCTAGCTGATTATTCATTGACAGCTTGATTTTCCCAGGAAACAGCTCCTCCCCTTTCCTCTTCCTCCCTCCCTCCCTTCCTTTCTTATCACCTCCCTTCCTCCATCCCTTCTTGTTCCTCCTGCTCTTCCTCCCCTCCCCTCCCTTTCCCTTCTTTCCCCCAAGTATACAAAATATGCACCTAATTAGTGTATACAGCTGGCTAAGTTGGCATTTAGATATGGGCTCACATTACTGTGTCACCACGATCAAGGCAACAAGAGTATCAGCTGCTCCGAAATTTGTGTTCTGAAAACAAAAACAGTGCCCTTTCCTGCGAGCCTGGCGCTCACCCATGCCTGCGCTGATGCAGGCTCCTCCCTGCTCCTCTGAGCTCCTGGTTCCCGCAGCCAGCTGCGCACAGACAAGCCCAGCCCTCACCGCTGTCTGCACACTGTGCAGAAGTTTAGGGATGACAGTTTTCGCTCATCTGCAAGAAGGGCTCAATGTCTTACAGACTGAGCATGCAGTAGGAGCCTAGTAAATGGACTCATAAAGGGCTGCCAGCTCCTTTCGAGTCGGAGTTTATTTCATTATTTCTTTGGAGGAAAATGCTCAACAGTGGCCAGAGTAAGATGGAAATGTGGCATTGACTCATTTCATTGCCTCGTCAGCCTTTTTCCTGCTGGGTGGGAGTAGAAGGCAATGTGGTCTCAGGCATGCGAAGGCACTGTGCGGAGGGATGGGCCCACTCCTGAACAGATCTCGGGGGCTTGGCTTTGTCTGGCTCCCCTCCCACATCCTACAGGGAAGAGGGCTTTCCAGCCATGGCTTATTTGCTCTTGTGAAAAGATTCACTTGTATTCCTGCCATGGATTAGGCCGAAGAGAGGAATTTGATTTATTGCTAGTGCTGGAGTCAAAAACCATCCCATCTCCCTTTCCCCAAGTGGTTTCTTAATTAGATTCATTGGTTTTTAAATGTTAGTTGGAATTACTGAAGCTTAATTCCTGAAAGGTTTTATATTTTTTAGAAGGAATAGCTTATTTACCATATATTTTAATCAACTTCCCAGTTGCTGGGACCAAATACCCAACATGTGCAATGTAAAGGATGAAATGGTTTATTTGGCTTATGGCTTCTGAGGATTCAGTCCATGGCTAGCTGACTCCAAAGCAGAAACAGCATGTGGAAGAGTGTGACAAAGCAGAGATGTTCAGTTCATGGCACCCGGGAAGCCGAGCAGGGGAGCACAGCCAGAGAGTGAGGGGCAGAGGACCAGATACAGACCCCAAGGTCATACTTCTGTGACCCACCCAGAAATACCCTGAAGTGTGTACCAATTCCCTGGGTGGCTCCCAAACCAATCAGATTGACACAATTGAGTTTAACCACTGCTCTGTATTACTGTGTTCTGAGAAATCTGTAGTAATTTTTGTGTGATTTTTTTTTTAATTTGAAGAATGGATTATTGCCGGGCGTGGTGGCGCACGCCTTTAATCCCAGCACTTGGGAGGCTGAGGTAGGCGGAGTGTTGTGAGTTCGAGGCCGGCTTGGGCTACAACGCGAGCGCAAGGCCGGCCTGAGCTACATAGTGCGACCCTGCCTCAAAAAACCAGGGCCAGGAACTTGGCTCAGTGCCTTAAGCGCCAGCCCTGGCAGGCGCGAGGTTGTGAGTTCAATCCTTGGTGCCGCAAAAAAAAAAAAAAAAAAAAAGAATGGATTATTAATTGTAAAACTCATTCAGTGAGACTAATACAACCAAGTATACCTACTTAGTTCATGTTTGTCTTAAAAGCATTTTGTAGGATGTTTATGTGAGAAGTTAATTTTGATGAGAAAACATCAAAAACGGCCTTATCTCCCACATTTAAATTCAGTGTTTTATAAGGAAAGTCATATAGTGCCTAAGTAATGTGAGGAGAAGACTTTGATGGAAACAAGTAGATTGACAGGTGGGAGATTTTGTGCTTCTATAAATTTAAAGCTTTATTTTAAAAAGCTGCCTTAACAAGCCAGGCATGGTGGCACACTCCTATAATCATAGCACTTGGGAGGCAGAGGCAGGAGAATCGTTTGCAAGTTCTAGACCAGTCTGAGCTACAAAGTGAGCCCAAGGCCAGCCTGAACTGCATAGTGAGACCCTGTCTCAAAAAGACAAAAAAAAAAAGCTTAGTCTTCTTATTCTTGTAGCTTTCCAAAAATTAAATTGTATAGTTTTCCTCTAGAACGATGGTTGTAAATCTTTTGTTGGTAGATAATTCTCAAAGGTGGTATGTGCGTGTGTGTGTGTGTGTGTGTGTGCGTGTGTGCGTGTGTGTGTGTTTATGTAACTCCTGAGAATAATTTAAGAAGCTCAAAGTCCATAGTCACAGATACCAAAACATCGCTGTAAGGGAGGCGTTTAGCAGAGTTTAATTTTAACCAGGTACGTAAGCTGCAAACCGACAGAGTGACATCACCTAGGAACACAGCGCTTCCATGAATAGAGGCTTTGTAGCTGCCCTCCGAGCCAGAGCGCTGGAACGGAACCATGATTGTTAATTAACTAGAAGAATCCAGCAGTTCCAGGGGCTCGGGTAGCTGCTGTGCGCTTTCCACGTTGATCTTCCTACCCAAAACCCTGAACTGAGTTCCCTTCCTGCGCACCTGTCTTCTCGTGCGGGCACGGCTGGAAGGGTATGTGCTGTCTGCCCGGAGTGCCTCGCCCAAAGCGTGTCACCTGTCTGCCACCCGTGGCTGCCGTCGTTGCACCAGTTTGGTCCCCACTTGTGATTCCTTTAGCTGTACTTTAAGAAGGTCACACTGGGCCCTGAATGATGAGGCCTGGTCTCTGCTGGGGGTGTCCCAGTGGCTGGCAGGCTGACCAGTGGCCTGTAGCTCTGCCATATGAGTGACTGCGAGTGGGGGTTATGGATCCATGTGACATCAGAAGAGCAATGCTGACTAATGTCAGAGAGCAGGACGAGAAGGATGAGCAGAAGGTGAGCCGAGAATTCTGTTGGAATCAAAAGCAGCCAAGGAAATTAGGAAGTGAGCAAAGGTCACGTGATTTGTATCCATTCCTCTCCCTCCCCAGTGGTTATAGACGCCTGAGAACGTGAATTGGAAGTAGGTAAGAACGTCAGGACAAAAAGCGAGCTGGGTGCAGGACTGAGGCCTGTTCCCGGCGTGAAGGCCACCAGGCCACACATGTGCCTGTGACCTTCCTGCAGCCTCTACGGGGGTGGTGTGCTTCGCACGCTCCGTCAGCCACCCGTGTCCTGAGAACAAACTAATTCTAAAGGAGCCGCAGGCTTCTGCCACCAGGACGAGACAAGCTGTCCAGAGAGCCCGTGTGAAGGGGACACGATGTCGTGAACGACGTCTTCAAAATCATCGCTCGGTGTCAGGGAGGCAAGTGCCTGGGGCCACTGTTTCCAAAGAGGTGGGTGAGCAGAGGCAAAACCAGCCCAGGAGCGGAGCCACGGGTCTCCCGTCTCCTTCCTAGCTCGGGAGAGAACAGCAAAGCCCCTCTTGTTTAAACTGTCTGTGATCTCAGGGCTCGTGCTGCTCTGTTCAGCTGGGATGAAGCTCAACAGCGGACCAGGGTAAACTGAGGCTGGAGGAGGGGGAGAGGGGCCTGCCTAGTAGCCAGCATGAGGGTCCCCAAAAGCTCCTCAAGATGATGTTTTACTGAGGCCGTGGGCTGTCCTTTTTGTAGTATGGGACCTTGTCAGGCAAAGAAAGGACTGATGTTTTAAACCATCACATGGGAAGCTTCAGGTCGACCTTTTGATACAGCATTACAACTGTAATGTGCAAGGTCATCACCTCTTGCTGCACCCCAAGAAGGAACGTGGAAGATGAGTGCTGAGTGATAATGGTTTCTTGTTATTCTGTGCTCGGGAATTCACCCACTCCCTAACATCTTGTGACCTCCTGCCTCTAACTCAGGACTTGCCCCATCATTCACAGCCACCGGAGAGTAGTGAAACGCGACAGCCCCACGCACGGGTCCCCAGCTGGGGTTGAACAAGGCCACCCTCTTGTCTTGCTATTTTGCTCTCCGACTGTAAACACGGCTCCTTCTCAAAATCTGTGTGGTGCCATGTTTTTTGCGTTTCTGTGCTTTTTGTGGATTGTTTCGCTGGTTAGAAATAACCCCCGAGCCTAGTGTTCAAGCTATCACCTGTGTCCCTAAATGCAAGCAAGTCTCCAGGTGCCTCATAAGAAAATCTGTGGATCGGACGCGCTTCATTTGGGTGTGCATTCTGCTGCTGTCGGCCACAAGTTCAGTGCCCTCAGTATGGAGTCTTCCAACAGGAGCGCAGGCAAGGCGAGTGTTCGGGGACCCGCTGATGGACATGGGGCCCGAGGCTCCCGGACACCTGACGCTGTATTTCCTCCAGGAGCGATGGCTTAGTTGCTGATTTCACAGTGACTTTGTAGGATGTAATTACAACAAATGTGGAGAACCAACTGTATTTTAGTTAGGTGAATGCCCAAGTTGGAAACACAAATAACTTTTTTATGTCTTAGTTTTCTTAAGATATTTAATAATCAGAGCAATAGGAATATTCAAGTATCTTTCGCAGAGGAGTACAGGTTAGGTAATGTGTTGCAGAAGTTCTTTTACCATTAAAACTTCACCTCTGGAAATACCCAAGTCCAGTTCTGCCTCTGTACCCTCCAGGGATGGTGCTGGGACCACTGCGGCTACCGAAATTCACAGATGCTCAAGTTTCTTATGTAAAATATGTATTTGCATCAAGCCTACACACGTCATCGTGTATACTTTATCTCTAGATTATATACAATACCTAATGAGTGCAAATGCTATGCTGACTGTTGTTACACTGTATTGTTTGGAGAATAATGACAAAAACAAAGATGTCTGTAGATTTTCACTATAAACACAGTGTTTTAAAGAATATTTTTGAGCCACACATGATTGGATGAAACTGCAAATATGGAACTTATGGATACAGAGAGCGGGCTGTGTAATAGTTCCTTGTTAATGTATGTATGGAATTTTACAGTGTGATAGTTCTGACGATGTTGTACTTTTTTTGTGTGTCATGCTATGAGTTTAAACTCTTTTTTTTTTTTTTTTTTTTTTTTGGTACCAGAGATCAAACTCATGACCTCACACTTGCCAGGCAGGTGCTGTGCCTGAGCTATATCCCTGGCCCTGAGTTTAAACTCTTAAAAGACAAATTCTTTGTAAGGGTCAGTCCTCTACTTCTTTCTTTTCTTTTTCTTTTCTTTTCTTCTTCTTTTCTTTTTTCTTTTCTCTCTTTCTCTCTCTCTCTCTCTCTCTTTTGGTCTTTTTTGAGACAGGGTCTCGCTGTGTAGCTCAAGCTGGCCTTGAACTCACTACATACCCCACCTTGACTTTGAACTCACAGCAATCCTTCTACCTCAGCCTCCCAAGTACTGGCGTTATAGGCATGTGCCACCATGCCCGGCTTGACCCCTCTACTGGGGAAGGAAATTGCTCTTTTTGCTAATGGAATAATACATCATTAGAAATAATGTTAGGACCAGTTGCTATTTTATGTTTTCCTTATGGCTAAAGAGAGACCTTTTTGCAGGGGAAAAAAAAAATCTTTGTTTTCTCCTAGCCCCTGAGTGTGGCCCTTGGATAACACATACATTGTTTGGCTGTTGAGATGATTGATGTCACACAGGCCTGCATCTGGGGGGAGGCAGGAAGGTTAACCAGATCCTGTTTCCCAGGAAAGCGTGCACAGGCCCTGTACCAGCACTGCAGGAGAAGGACAGAAAAAAGCCTGGAGCCCTTCCCCTTCCAGGAGTGGCACTGAAGTCACAAGGCTTCAGTGGGACCGGCACAGTCTGCTCAGCCTCCTGTCCTTCAGTTCTGAGCACAGTCTCTGACAGCCCCTTCTTCAAATTTCTGAAGTCTTTAAAAATCCAGCAGGGTGTTGGCTGTTGAACTTTGGAAAACCTCAATTTTTGATGTTTCTAAGTTTTCAAGCTCTTGAGCCTTAGATACGGGTACACATTTGAAAAAGAGAAAACAATGTTATTTTATTTGTGTTAGATAACATGGTGCTTTAAATTTACTTCTAAGATTGATCAGTGGTTTGTTTTTGTTTGTTTGAACGCTCAACATTGGGGTGGCCTAGTGACTTAATTGAAAACCCTTGGGCTTTTTGAAGAGAAACGTGGTATTAAGAAAAAAAAAGACAAGATTGAGTTGATGCTTCTTTAAAATACTATGAAGCCACATCAGAGTGACTGTATTACAATCTGAAACCATGTGTGTTTAGGCCACTTGAGAGTCTAAAAAAATGTATAGTAATGCCGGTCTTTTGAGTTTATACATGATTTGATTTTTTTCTTACATAATCTATTAAAACCTCACATTGTGAAGTCCGCTGTGTTTGCAAAAGGGGCTGTAGCTTTTCTAAGTATAACTTAACAAGTAATAGCATGAACATCCAATTTGAAAAGTCTCACACTACCAGAATGCGTTTCCTGGCCGCTTCACTCTGCTTCCGGAGGAAGTAATTCCAGGCTCGATGCTATGTTAATCATTTGCTTGCGTCTCTTCATGGCTGAACACACCTGGATGTAATTCTAGACTGCAGCAGGCTTTGGTTTTTAATTCCTTGTTCAGTGTCTCTCTTCTCTGTGACCTGTGAGGAGAGCATTTACAGATCCTGGTCTTTGACCTATTCCTAGCCTTCGTGCAGGCTACAGCTGGGGCTGCAACAGTGTTTATGGGCTAATTAACAAATAAATACAAATATTTTTAAAATGACTTTCTGAGATAGTGATAATACTAATTTCTCTTAGTTCATTGGAAAGAAAGATTTGTGCTAATATTGCTTGGATAATTATCCCTATATCTTGTACTCTGAGTAGTAACTAATTTAAAGATAATGATAGGTAATATATTAACCATGATTACTCTCTTAGCGTGTTTTGAAATTGTGTTTTTTTCTTTAAAATAAAAAAATGACTTTCTAATATAGAAGTCTAATTTATCATAAAAGAGGTCCATCAACATGTGCTTTTGAATTAGGTGATACTAGTTGTTCTTGGGACATGAGCTTGGATGGTTGACAGTTAAAAGGCTATACCCAGATGCCCATTTGTAAAAGAGAAGAGTGAGGTTCTAACAGGTGAGTGCGTTTGCCCAGGATCATTCAGTTAGAAGGTGGTCAGGGTGGGGCCAGAATTCACATCTCCTCTGGCCTTGTCCTGGATTCTCCCAAGCCACAGTGCAGTTTCATTCAAGAGATATGGATGACTTTTTCCAGCTTACTACAAAGTCTCCAGTGGAGAGGAGTACAAAGAACTCCAAAAAACCCTCAAGCATCACTCATTAGCAGTGTGTAATTTGATAAAGCCCATGATAAACCAAGAAAAGAACCGCACGCCTTTAATCCCAGCACTCGGGAGGCTGAGATAGGCGGAGTGTTGTGAGTTCAAGACCGGCTTGGGCTACAATGCCAGCGCCCACGCACGCCTTTAATCCCAGCACTTGGGAGGCTGAGATAGGCGGAGTGTTGTGAGTTCGAGACCGGCTTGGGCTACAACACAAGCACAAGGCAGATCTGAGCTACATAATGCAACCCTGCCTCAAAAAAACTAGGGCCGGAAGTTTGGCTCAGTGGCTTAAGCGCCTATCTGCAGGTGCGAGGCTGTGAGTTCAATCCCCGGTGCCGCAAAAAAAAAAAACAAAAACAAAAACAAAAAACAACAACAACAAGAAAACATTAGATTCTAACAGTAAAATAACATAATAGATATGTACAATGTTAATTGTATGTATGATAGTAGAATAATCAGAGTTTAGAGTTTACAATAGCTTTATTATTATCAGATGAGCTTTTCAAAATATACATTTGGTCTATCCAAACATCCTGATTATTCAACACGAGTCGCAAAGCTGAAAGAAAATCGGTGCATTTGATTTCACTCAGTAACTTACAAACTAAAATGTGTACCTTCGCATATTAGCACCCATATATTCTTGGGTAGGCTTAATAGAAAGCTCATTACTTGTGTTTTAATTTATTTTCCACAAGAGATTTCCTGGAGAGTAGAGACTAGGTTTTGGTATTTTGAAGATTCTCCTGAACTCTGTATTTTTTGTTGTTGTTGTTTTGTTTTGTTTTTGAGACAGGGTCTCACTATACAGTTTGGACTGGCCTTGAACTCATGGTGATCCTCCTGCCTTAGCCTCCAGAGTGCTGGGATTACAGGTGTGCACCACCAATCCCAGCTCTGTATTCTATTTTTAAATCATAGCTTGGAGACTTCATTTTAATACCAGCCTTCGTCTTCAGAGAGCCCAAAGTTGGATGTAAATCAATTTCAAGGGATGCATCCAATGTTGGACTTTAAGAATGTAATCTGTGAACTCACTCAGATATTCAGTCAGTGGCTCGGTGCACCCTGGTGATAATATATACTTCAAGGAGAATGTAACTGCCCAAATTCTCAGGGTATTATTTTTAGAAGAACACATCCAAGTTGTTTGACACCAACATTTTTCAAACTTGACTTTGGCAAGCCTAGGCCCCTGAGATTTTTAAAGTAGCCTTTCTCCAAACAAAACCAGCTCCTCCGTTCTGAGGACATAGAATTCCAGAGGCAGCAGAAAACCTGGCGGTGCTGGGGGTGCTGAGCGTGGAACCTGGAGAGAGAACAGCTCAGTGTTGGCTTCGGCTACAACAAAGGTCATGTTCAAGCCAAGTTTGTTCAGTGAAGAAAAATATTAAGTTCCCAGTCTTTGAAAAGGGTGTTGAAGGAGATGAAAATAATTCGAAGCATCCAGGAATGCTGATAAATGTTGGGTTTGGCCCGTTTTCCTCTGTAACCTGATGATTACCATGCTGGCCGTGTTGCTAGTGGCAACTTTCGTGGCAGTGGTGATGTGTGTACCAATAGCTGATCTTTGATGAGTGCTGTGCAGTGTCTTGCCAATGCTGCCTCAGCAAACGCTCATGATCAACCTTTCAGTCCATATTCTGATCTGGTATATCAGAGCAGAAACCAGCCCAGACATGGTGGCACACACCTGTAATCCTGGCACTCTGACAGGCTGAGGCAGGAGGGTTGCAAGTTCAAACCCAGGCTGAACAATGCAGTGAGATGCTGTCTCAAAGTAAAAAATTTTAAAAAAGACTTGGATATAGCTCAGTACTGAGACCCTGGGCTCAGTCTCCAGCAGACAGCCAGAGAGAGAGAGAGAGAGAGAGACTGAGACTTGTATCAAAGACTGATTTTAGATAAAAACTGAATTCTGATCCTGCTTCCATCATTTTTGAATTCTGACCTGGGTTTTACCATTCAGAAAATGAGGATAACAGGTTCCAGCCTGAATGACGGTTGTGTGGTTATTGAGACGGTGACACAGGGCCTATAAGGGAAGCAGAGAGCTGTTACTGGCTGTTTTGGCCCAAGGTCAAGCCACTAGTTTCCAACCTAGATGTGCTTTGCCCTCCTCTTTCTTGTTCAGAGTTGTGATTCCCAGAAAATATTTAGTATAAACTGGTCCGTGCGGTTACCTTTAGGTTTGCTGGGATGAATAGAAAGAACACAACTAGCAAAGGCAGAACTCTGGGTTTGAGGTCAGAATCTGTGTGCGTGCGTGTCTGCGTGTGTGTGTGTGTGTGTGTGTACACGTACGTGCTCTCAATGTGGGATTTGGAACAAATTAATGGGCAGATTTGTCTCTTTCTTCCTAGCATGCAGTGGCCTCATCAGATGGTTATGCGTGTTTTTGAAAATGACACCTCCGCCCCTCTTGTCCCTTTGTTGTTCCTGTTGTTTGTGTTCTGAGGTCACCTGGATTCATTTGCCTCTCACTATGGAGGCCTCCGGGTCAAGCAGCGATGTGGGCGGGCAGTCGCTGATGTGCAGAGATCGCTGAAAATCCCCGGGTCCCCTTCACTCACCCATCTCGTCAGCATGCCGTGATCACTCTGTCACCTTAGCATCTGAGTTAGAGAGGTGAATGTTCACAACTTGACTTTTCATCCCTGTGATTCTGAAGATAACCATAGTGTGTCTCAGTGAAGCGGGATTGGGCGTAGCATCTTGTCCCGAGGTAGTGGTAGTGCTTCCAAAGGGTGGGGTGGCACAAGTGAAAGGATCGGTACTCTCCAGCCTCATGTAGGTGCTCAATAAAAGTGGGTATTCTCTGCAGTGATAATGAGCAGGAACCCAGTGTGAGAATTTTGTCTGCTGTCTTTGAAAGAATCTACTTATGAGAAATGTATTCTTCTGCCATGCTGATCTAAATACAGACTGAGACTGAAGCCAAATGCACAGAGTGTCGCCCCCATCAACTGCTTACATATTCAGGTTCATCCTCAGTATAAATAGTCTTACCAGGAATTCACAAGAAATTGCTGAGAATTCAGGACCCCAGCTCACTGCTGGGATTAATTTCTTTTCAACGGACTGTCTAGAGAATACCCACAATGGTATAAATGAAAACACATGTTCGTGTAACTGATGGCAGTGGGGGAAATGGGAAAGGAATTATGGGAAACTCAGGAATCACTTCATAGAGAAGGACCACTGGCTTGACCATAGCTGGGGTGAAGAATAAAGATACATTGAATATAACGTTCCTTTTATGGCAGTTGCCTTTTTCTGTTTTGTTTTGTTTTTGTTTTTGGGTAGCAAAACCCAAAGGAAGACATTTTTATTTCTAGAAGGAATTTTTGAAACAATAAACTTTTATAACCAGATAATTTAGCCTCATCTAAAATGAGATTTTGGGTAAAATAAAAGTGGGTGGTTTCTTTTCAGGTTTCCTATGGCTGTTCCCAAATAGGCTCAGTGGATTGCTCAGATGTGAAATTACCATGCAGAAAATGTTGATTTGGTGATTTGCTTGTAAATGCAAAAGTAGTTGCCATATGATCATAAGATACACTAATTTGTTGATACCTTGAAATATTATTTTAAAAAATAGTCTTTTTAATTGAGTTTACTTTCCTGAGTTGACTTATAAAAATGTTAGTGGTGAGGATAAAATAAAATACTTTATGTATTTTGTTCACATCTTTTGAAGGCCTTAAAACATAGCAGATTTAGGAGTTAGTAAAGGGGGATATCATTCTGTATTAACTTTCCCATTGCTAAGACACAACACCCAATACCCACAATTTAAAGGAGGATAGGTTTAATTTGGCTTATGGTTTTGGGGGTTTGAGTCAATGGTTGGCTGGTCCCAATGTAGATATACCACAGTAAAAGAGCAAGGAGAAACAGAGCTGTCTTGTTTTTGGTGTTCTGGAAGCATAGCAGGGGAACAGTGCAGAGAGAAAGATGCAGGACCCCAAGGTCACACCTCCATGACTCACCGAGACACACTCAGAAGTTCCTAATCTCCGGCAGCTCCCAAACCAGTCAGTTTGACCCAGTGAAGCGTAACTGTCACATGTACATTCAGTTTCCTTAGTAAAAAAAAATGTCCCCTTTCGGAAATGTGATTCTTAGCTAATGACTATTCTTAACCTTTGTGGATTTCCTGTTCTAGCTATCAGGCAGCCTCAGGTTGGAAAGGTCTCTTATGACTACGAGGAAGTACAGTATAAACATTTAGCTGGAACTGTAGGTCACTGTTTGAGCTTCATCCAGACCCAACCTCCACCGGACCAAATCTAGAACAATGCATCTGAGTATTAGAAACAGCAGGTAAGCTGCATCCTTTCTGGTGGGCAGCGTGACAACTGGCCAGAAACCCTAAGAATGTGCATAACTTTATTTCATCAGGTCTGGAAAATGCTCTTCCCAAACGAATAGGAATAAAATGCTTATCATAGTTGCTCATGAAAATGTTGTTAATCACAGCACCATAAATCCTCTTAAATTGTACTTCATTCATATGTAGTTCTATATAACTGAAAAGGTTGGTAAACATATTTATTGCAAATGAAGTTGATAGTTCTAGTGTACTGTATTTTGGATAATGTATCAATATTTGAAATCTGAGAATTTTTTGCTACTAATTCTGAATCTGTGAAATTCTATTGAATGTATGCATGATAGAGAAAGAAAGTAGGATGGTGGGTGCCAGGCCTGGGGGACAGAGAATAGGGAGTTAGTGATGAATGGGCATTAATATTTTGCAAGATGAGAAGGTTCTAGAGATGGATGAGTGGTGGTGATTGCGTAACAGTGAGTATTACTTAATGTTATTAAGCTACATACTTTTTTAAAAAAATTAAAATGGTAGATTTTATACCATATGTATTTTACCACAATTCTGAAACACGGAAACATAATAATAAAAAATGATGAATAATAAGTCATGATTTTTAAAAACATAAGCTTGGATCATCTACTCATCAACCAAAAGATTTGTCCTCTGAAGACTACTTGGGTTCTCAGTTGTGATTATTTCAGCATCTATTCTCTAAAAGATCACATTTTTTTCCACACAATCACCACACCCTCATAACACCTTACTTTTTACAAATTCCTTACTGTTGTTGAATACAAGGGAAAATGTGTTCATTAAAAACTATATTTCTTCCAACTTCATTTTATTTTTCCATTTTTCAACTTTTTAGGAGATGGAGTCATCTGTGTATTTAAACAACACAGGCCTTGGCAATGTCAATAATCTAGTACAACAAAATGTGTTCTGGAAGCTTTTGGACGTGCTCAGATTTTATATCAGGGAAGGGGAATATGATAGGATTTGCTAATCTTTCTCATGACACAGACTAATCCTGTCAAATTAAAAATGCACCTTTACATTTTCTTCTGTCTCCTGTCACCCTCTACAGCCTTCTTCCTGCTCACTGTGCAAATCCCTAACTGATGGGTTATCACAGTGAAGATACTCAAGCTAACCATTTAGTGTATTAGATACTGATGGCTTGTGTTGCAAAAATAATGAGTAGATTTTTTTTTTTTTTTGTACTGGGGATCAAACTCACAACCTTGAGCCTGCCAGGCAGGGACTTATGCCGTTGAGCTAAATCCCTGGCCCAATAATGAGTAGAGTTGAAGGAATGCTCATGTTAAATAACTTCATTTAGGCATTCCACTGTGTGTGTGTGTGTGTGTGTGTGTGTGTGTGTGTGTGTGTGTGTGGAGTTTAGCCAATCACTAGCAAGTATGTGTTTTTTTGGTTGTTGTTTCAGATCAGTGCCTCTTGGCCATGCATAGACCACTTGGGTATCAGGCTAATTTGTGATCTCAAACAAATACTGTTTGGAAAGGTAAAGTTTCCAGGAGAAGAGACTAAAGTGAAAGACCCAAATAGTTGTAAAGATGATGTTAGCTGGTAACTGATTTCTTGCCTTCATGAATACCTGGCAAATTATGGAGAACTGTCATCTGGTTGGAGTCTTCACGTGATATGTTCGTGTGATTTCATTTTGTAATTATTCCAAGAGTTTACAGTACTGTTGATTTCAGGCTCATTTTTTAAATCAGTATGCATTTGCTAGTCTATAATGAGTCTTAGAAATTCCTTTGTGGAGGCACTGCCATCATGTCACCAAGGCTTTTAGCGCTTCCTGTCTTCCTGCTCACTAGCCCCCAGATTTGGCACCAAAAGATTCTGCATGACCAAGGGACTGGTGGCTTGTGCCTCACCAAAGTCTCACGGCGTCCAATTATAAAAATGGCGGTGTGAGACAATGGAAATTCTTTTTTTTTTTTTGGTACTGGGAATTGGCCACTGAGCTAAATCCCCAGTGGACATCCATATTTTAAAAACATTAATATTTATCAGTGAAATAAATAAGTCACACACATGTAACCATTGTATTGTTGCACTTGTGTTCCAAACTGAAAGACAATCAATCTATGTATGTATATAAAAAATTAGTTAAGATAGTTAAAAAGAATTTTGAGTGAAAAGTGGTTTTCGTAGGGTCATTTTCAGATTTCATTTTTACTGTGAATTGTTCTTTTGAAAATAATATAGCTTCATAACATTTGTGTTTCTTGCCAATGTTCTTCTAATGTCCTATACATTCTTTTTTGTTATAAAATTTTTTAAAAAGGTTGAAAAGTACTTGTAATTTTGTAATTCACATTTGATTTTGTTTCTCAGGATGATTACTTGAAAATTTCTTGTATGCTTCAGAGAAAGAGTACAGAGGGAGACAAGCTGTTATTGGAGGCCAGGTGGAGCTTGGCTTAAATTTCAAGATCAAAGCTTTTGGGTTGGATGGAGGGGAGAAAGCCTGGGGAATTGCTGTGGTTTAGAATGGCTCCTCCCAAACTCATGTAGAAATTTAATAGCATTGTAGCTGTAGAAAGAGGCAGAATCCTTAAAAGGTGATTGGGTGAGGAGAGCTCAACCCTCATAAGTAGATTAATGCTGGTATTACACATTGGGTTCTTTATTAAAAAGCATGAGTTTTACCATATTTCTGCTCTCTCTCACACATACTCCCTTGTCCTTCTGCCATATTATGATGCAGCATAGAAGCCTGGCCGGGTGTGGTACCATACTGTTAGACTTCCCAGGCTCCCGAACTGTGAGCCGGTAAACTTTCATTGCTAATGATTTACCCTGTCTGCGGTACTGTTAGAGCAATAGACACAGGACCAAGATCCTGAATGGGGTGGGGGGCGGGGAGGAACTGTGTGACTGCAGGGCAGTTACACTTTTAGCTTCTGTTTGCATATTTATGAGACAAGGGCTTCAGAATCACTGATCTTTCAAGGTTTTTTCCTTGTTGAACCCTCTGGTGATGTGGACATTATTACATGTGTAAATTACATCTGTTAGGTGGGCAGCCTATTTCAAGGAAAATTCTATTAATAGTCAAGCCTCAGGTTGGGTAAATGCAGTAAAACACACCCACCCATCCACACACACACACACCCTTCGAGTTTCATCATATACTTTTCACTTCCCTATCTCCTTATATTCTGAATGTCTTACTGCCTGGGGTAGGGAGAGGACACTTTTTCATTCTAATAAAATTATTGGTTTCCTTTGTTCCTGAAAACAGATCTTGTGCTTTTAATGTGGGCTGACTAAATAAATTACAGAGCTTGTCTCCGTGTTCTCTTTCTTATTTACAGCTTTGGACACTGCCTAGTGGCTCCTTCAGGGTTCTGGATACCACAGGAAAAGAATATTTGAGTTTCGTTATCCGTCGCTCATCCAGCTGTTAAAGATGCATAAACCCTGTCTCACACTGCACAATGTCCCAACTGCCCACACTCTCTTTGTGCTAGCTGTCTGTGAGACTCCTGTTTTTGGAATTCCCTACCGTTTGCCTGGAGAGGCTTTTTTTCATGCTGTCTTGTTATAGTGTGTTTGGATGGCCCCCATTTAAGCCTCATGTAATCATGGACGCAGCTGAGTCTAGTGTTCCTGATTGGTTTGTTGTGTAGCGCTGGGATTGGTGATATGAGTGCTGCTCCCGCCCAGGGGTGGAGTCGACATACAGTGTAAGCGGGGAAAGAAGGCGTGTCTTTTTTTCTCTCTTGGTTGGTGCTTTGCTGTTGGCAGTGGCCGTGAATGGCAGCCCTGCCACGCTGCCTTGGAGCCAACTGAGCATGAACTGAAACTCCTGAGAACTGTAAGAAATAAACCTTTCCTTCCCTAATTTTAGGCATCAGATGTTTTGTCTCAGCAGTGAGAGAAAAGTAACTAACATGTCCCAAGGCTGTGAGATCAGGAGGACTGGGAGTTTGCCTCAGTGGCTTAAACGCCTGTCTGGCAGGCGTGAGGTTGTGAGTTCAATCCCCAGTGCTGCAAGAAAAAAAAATTATTCCCAAGGCTGTGAGATTGGACATCTAAACTGTGTTTTTACACCGAAAAACTGGCCAGTGTTTCAAGTTAACCTTTCGCCTGCTTCTTGCCAGGTTTTCCAGAGCTCAGGAGAGGTTGCAGAAGCTAGGATTTGATCCCAGATCTCTGGTGGCCAGAGACAGTCAAGATCTTTGGTGTTAATCATTACATATGAAGCATGAAGATGGCGCTTGGGGGAATTAGCCTGATCCTAGACTTCTACTCATATTTAAGTTTGGGAACCTTTATGAGGGCACCTGTAACTCTAGCATGAACATTTTACTCCATTTGTTGCTACTGTAACTGAATACCTGATGCTGGCTACTTACACAAAAAAGAAGTTTGTGTAGCTCACTGTTCGGGTGGCTGAAAGTCCGAAGAGCACAGGGCTGGCTCAGACAAGGGTCCTCTCAGCTGTGTCTCCTGTGATGATGGGATCATGGTGGTAGGAGCGCTTTCAAGAGGGTGAGATCACACAGTGGGACAGGAAGCCCAGGAGGGGATTGTCACAGCGAGTTCCAGGATCCTCTGCTTTGTAAAGTCCTAACCCCCCTCACCCCCGCGGCCCTCAGGACCGAACACCTTCAGGCAGTACACGCAAACCATCTCCTGCCGTGGCATCAGTCGCACAGGGCCTCAGAGGACGCCCTGTGGGAAGGCAGTGTGCCGTGATGTGCAGCCTGCACCATTGCTGGTGGAGTGTGTAGCTTGTACACACGCAGTGTGAGGAGCCAGGAAAGGAGAGGGAACACCCAGGATTTCATGGGAGCTGTGGGCAGAGTCCCTGCGTGGGTGATACCCAGTGCTCAGCTCGGGGTGACTGCAGAAGGAGGATTTGCTGTGCAGTGGCTTATCCAGGGGGGCAGAAGTTCTTCATCCTGAGAAAGAAGTCCTGGTGTCCATCTGCCTTCACCATCCACTAAACACAACCTTTTGTTCCACAGCTTGAAAATCCCCCCTCTCTTTGTTGCCAGGGCAATGTTCCTTCTCAGAGATGGCAAGCCGCTCCCCCAGATCTGGGTGGCTGTGTATATTTGTATTGAGGACACTTGCTTTTTCTTTGAATGGGGTGGGAAGGATGAAAGAGATTGTGTGGGGAAGAGTTTATGGTGTTATACCAGAGCGTTTATTGATGTTTGTGAAAATGTCAGTTTGTAATAGAGATAGTATCTTTTTGATGCATAAAGTGCTTGCGTAGGAGTGGGGAAGCTAGAGAGAGAAGCAGCACATAGCTTGAATTTTTCTGTGTAGATCATTTCTTTAATGGCACCCCTTGTGCTAATTTTGCTTCCGGTGGTTGGTACCACATTATTCCTATTTCTCTACCATTCTTCTTCCTCCAGGCTCCGAATGCGTAATGGACAACGCACCCAGCTTGTTTGGGGGCCGTTTAAACAGCTGGCTGTGATTTCCCTCCGCGTTCAGTTAGATAACCGAATGTCATTTTATTGGAGATCGTGGAAAGCTTGAGCTCATTCAGGAGACCAGCAAAGATCGGAAGTACAACAGAGATGAAGGATGAAATCGCAGTTTTCACGGAAACTGGTTGTTCCAGGCTTATGTTGATGAGATGCCTGCATTTTATATTCATTGGATACATCATTAGCATTGACTTAATGTGTTAAAATGGCTTTTTGATAACATTGGTTGCAGCTGAGTTTTTTGGTAAAATACCCTCCCCTCCCCCAAGAAGCAAAATTAGAACAATGAGAGTGGAACTAGTTGTCTGCTAGGGATGATCTGTCAGATCCAGAGTTTGCTCATCAGATCATTGAGTCACCGTTGATGAGAGTGTGGAGGTGTGTGTTGGGTTTGTTTGGAGCATTTGAGTTTTACACTGATGCAGTTTAAAGTCCACAGATTGTTACTCCATAAAGAGAAGAGTTGACCCAGCTCAGCTTACTAAGTACCTGGGCCACCTTTACAGGGTTACTTTCCTAATACAGTCTCATCACAAACATTATTTTCATGTACAGTGTTTCTCTTCAGAGATGACCTCTGGCTATTTCTTAGGAAGACAAATACAAGTTCAGTTATTACTGAATTGATTTTCTGAAAAAAAACTGGAAACAATTTAAATATCTATACAGACTGGTATATTTAAAACAACATTATACCAGTTAAAGGAACAATCTCCAGTTAAAGACATGAACACAGACTGATCTCAAAAACATAATGTTGAGCGATAAGAAAATATCATTTATGTTTTAAAACCTTGCATATGTATGACACTGCATGGGGTACTTTATGGATGTGGAGTGTGTGTATGTGTGTGTATGAAATAGATTCAAAAGATACAAAAAAAATGTGATAATAATTGGTTCTTCAGATAGGAAGAAGGAATGGGAATAATTGTATCCATCATAGCTTTTACTTTTATTTAAAAATCTGAAAATGTCACAAAATATTATTTGTCGTTTCTGGGTAGTAGATATACGGTTACCCTCATATTATTTTTGTACTTGACTCTGTGTTTAAAGCTGTTTCCCCCAAAAATCTTACGTTAACTTTTCAAAATTCATAAAATAATGAACATTAAAAATAAAAAATAACAAGTTTTCATGATCTGATATATAACTGTGAACCACAGTGTTTGATTAACGATTGGTTGTCTATAAGCAAAAAATTAACCAGCTGTCCATTTGTATGGAATTGAGTGAATCATAGCCTAAAAGTATGAATATATTATAAACATCACTTAATGGATGGTGAATATACTGATTAATATAATTAGCATATCGTCCACACACTGTATTTATTAATATATTCTCCGATCATCGTGCTGTTTATCTCCTTAGAATTAGTTCCTTGGTTGATTAGGAGTCTTAGGCTTTTAAACTGTGACATCCCTTGATTGATTTTCCTTTTACCATTTCTTTTCAAAGTGTTTCCTCCTAACTTTTTGTTAGTTGTCTTCACTAGTTTGGAGATCAGTGACTGGTAAGCACTGGGGCATCCTTGAATCCTACTGTGACTTAGTTACTGGTTTACCTGTGCCCTCGCTCTGAGGGCACCCCCCCCATACACTGGGCAGCCAAGCTTTGGATGCAGGCCTGGCTGCGGGAACTCCAGACCCCTGCGGAGCCCGCTGCTGCCACCTCTGTCCTGGTTTCCTGATTGCAAAATGAAACCAAAGGTGCCCACCTCATCTCCCCCTGGCAGCTGAAGATTCGCAGGGGGAGCGGGTCCAGGAGTCTGCAGTCTCTCTCTTTACCTCATGCTGTGTCCCCTCTGGTTTCCAGGCCACCTCCCCTGCATGGCAGGACCCAGCCTGCTCACCTGGTGCTCGCTCTATCTGAATGCCTTTCTCTTGTGCTGTCCTGGAACCCATTTTAGAAAGTGTCCCTGTCCAAACCTTGCTCAGATAATACCTAGAATATGACTGGTAATGGAACTGTACAGACTGAACCGGGGCCTTCTGCATGCTGGGCAAGTGCTCCCTCACTGTGCTGCTTCCCGGTCACAGACTGTCCCGAGTGCCTGCGGACAGAGTGCTACTGGCACTCTGTTAACTTTGTCACCCTGCAGGTGCTAGATGGGCCCTGGCACATGTGATATAGGGGAAACAAACTCCCAGCTTGCTGGGTGTCTGCTACAAGTTTGTGTTCTCTAAAATCAAAGAATGAATTTTAGGAACTATAGAGGTTAAGAGCAAAATATATTTATTAAGGAAAGAAAGCTTCCATCTGAGAGAGAGACAGAGGGGTC
Organism: Dasyprocta punctata; assembly: GCA_004363535.1. Classification (NCBI taxonomy): domain Eukaryota; kingdom Metazoa; phylum Chordata; class Mammalia; order Rodentia; family Dasyproctidae; genus Dasyprocta; species Dasyprocta punctata. The sequence continues at coordinate 15,830 of RJWM01017389.1, read as the reverse complement.
CTCGGCAGCCCAAGGATTTTTATAGAGCAAAACCACAAGGTGAGGCGGGTCTAAGGTGGGGGAAAATGGGAAATTGCAAGGTGGCCGTGAGGTGGGGAACTATGACAGAACCATGGTCAATAAGATCACGAGTATAATTGCTCAGGCAAAATTGATTACATCAGGGACAAATGGGGAAGCGAGTCACGAAGCAAGTGGGCGTGAAACGGAAGGGGGGCTTTTCCTGGAGGGGCTGGGTCAGTGCCTCTTCCTGGCTTCCTTGAGGTGCTGGATACCTATTTAGAATATCAGTCCCTGATGTTTATCCTTAGGAAGTATGTGAGTGCACTCATTTCATCTTTTGTCTTGGATCTGGCCCTCAGTGGAGGTGCCTGTCTCCCCGACAGGTGCAGGGTATCTGGCCTTCTGCACTGGCTCCTTGGAGGGTCCAGCCCTATCTGACTGCCTGCAATATTCCTGCCTAACTTAGCTGCCTGTAGCACATGCAAGGTGCCCAGAAGGAGTTTGTGGAAATGAGCTGAGTCCAAGGGGCTTTGGAAAGTCTGCAGCACTGATCAGCGCAGGACAGAAAATGCTGGAGCACCCTGGGGTGTGAGGCTTTGAAGCCCCAGGTGGAACCAGGTGCTGCCTTTGGACAGCAGGCTAGGATTGGACAGCAGGTTAGCAACTTTCTTGTTCCCAGTGCTGGTCTCTGCAGCTCTCACACACACGTCCTGGTGAACTTACAAACACCGAGGGGCTTCACATGCAATAATGTAGCGCATAAAATTAAGTGAGTGTAACTGTGCTCCTCGAAGCTGCACCCAGCCCTCAGCACTGTATTTTTGACTCTTACAATCGTATTTGCAGAACAGGTGCATACTGGGCTACTGTTCTGCCCGGGCTCTGGATCCTGTAGAGCTGGCGATGCCGTCGCAGCCCTCCAGGTCCGATGTGGGAGGCCAACGCTGATCCCCTAGGAGAAGCTACTTGTCTGCTGGTGCATCTGGGCGAGTCAGCTCCTCTGACACCTCGTGAAGCTGGTTACCCTGGCAGAGTATTCCCTTGATTCCCATGGGTGAGGTAGAGTGTTCTCTGTGACCGTAAAAATAAGCTAAAAACAGCCAAATGGCTTTTAAGTGTGTTTGTCCATCCTCCCCCCACCCTCCGTGACTGATTATTGAGGGCAAAACTGGTGTCAAGGGGCGTGAAAGGGATTGATAGCATTTGCAGAATGCGCTGCTTTTAGATGAGGTTGGGACTCTCGAGTAACCAGAGGGTTGGTGCTCTTTTAAAATGGTTTTCTGGGTCACTTTAGCAAGAGTTTTTACATTATTTGATCCGTTTCTGGGTGAACCGGCTGAAAGGCAGCAAGACAGAAGGGGGACACATTAATTTTGGTACCAAGGATCCAGGTCCAATCCCGTCCAGCCGCTTACTGGCTGTGTGTGTGTGGTCCTGGACGGCTTTGCTGTCTGAGCCTTACAGTCCTCTCTCTGTCAAGGAGGACGAACAATGCTGACTTTGTCCTTGGGAGGAAGTCAGGTAGGGAGAGCTCAGGGGCCCGTCTGCCACGCATAGAAAGTTATGTCAGCGCTCATGATCTGAGTTCGAGCATTAACACTCAGCTGACTCATTCACTGGCTTGGTGGCGAGGCAGGAGGTTCAGGTCCCTCAAGAGTTCCTCTCTGGAACAACCACGTTTGGAAGGTTTTCCAAAGTCAGGTTTCAAACCTGTTTCCAGAATTTCCAGATACTACATTTGGATTAAATAGATGTGCTTCCATTCTCAGCGAACCACATAATTGGAAACTGAAAAAGAAAGGAATAGAGGGCACAGAGAAAAATTTTTTTTTCCTTATACATTTTACTTTTTATTTTGAGACAGGGTCTCACTAAGTCACTAAGTTTCCCAGTGTGGTCTAGAACTTTCGATCCTCTTGCCTCAGCTTCCCAGAGCGCTGAGGAATGTGTCACCCCATCCAATTAAACACACGGATATCATAGTAAGAAAATATGTCTTTGCCTAAGCAGCGAGTTGGGCTGTGGGCTGTTTCTGAAAGGCTCCCAGGCTGACTTGGGCCTGTGGTTTGCAGCCATTGGCTTTGTGGCTGCCCTCCGCAGCGTCCTACTGATACAGGGGAATGAAACTCCTGACCTACAGTATGTCTGGCACGAGTTCGTGTTCTCTAAAATCAAAGAATGAATTTTAGGAACAACGGAGGGTAAGAGCAGAATATATTTATTGAGAGAAAGAAAGCTTCTGTCTGAGGGACGGAAGGGGTCCCAAGCGGGTTGCCAAAGACTGTCATTTCTAGGGACTTTTATAGAGTAAAACCATGAGGTTAGACAGGCCCAAGGTGGGAAAAATGGGAACCTGCAAGGTGGGCATAAGGTGGGACATAACTATGGCTAACCAATAAGACTAATTGCTCAGGTAAAATTGATTAAATCAAGGACAAATGGGGAAGCCAGTCACATAGTAAGTGAGGATGCTTAACAGCAGTGACTCTTCCTGTAGGGGGTGGGATGCTGACTCCTGACTTCCTCAGGGTGATAGAGACCTATTTAGAATATCAGTCCTTAGGATATGGGTGCATTTGTTTGATCTTTTGTCTTGAGGCCTGGCCCACAGCAGGAGGTGTCCGTCTCCCCCACAGTTGTAAAGTATCTGGGCTTCTGCACTGGCTCCTTCGAGGACTAGCCCTGTCTGACTGCCTGTAATATTTTTAACTAACTCAGTTGCCCGTAACACTACCTCCTGCTCCCAGCCAACCTGGCCTCTCCTGTGCGTCTGTCCGGGTGTTGGTGTGGGCGTGGGAAGTCCCTGAGGCTTTGTAAATGCGACCCATTTTCCCCTTGGTGATGAGTGCAGGCTGAGCGCCATTGCCTCAGCCCAGACTTCTTAGTTCAGATCTGCCCTTGGCTTCCTCCAGGCCCTCTGGCTGGCCCGAGGTGTGCGTAAGCCCCTGGCCTGTGCCCCTTCCCTGTACTTTTTTTTTTTTAATTGTTGGAAGGGATTCCTGTCCCTTGCATTCACGCAGGCGAAAGGGTGTGGCTCCAGGTTCAGAAACCCTTCGGCAAGGTCAGCAGAGCTATGACAGGAATCCCAGCTATGTCTGCCGCCCTCCTAGCGGGCCCCTTGACTTGGAGTTCACCCCACACCAGCCACTCCGGGATGCTGGGAGTTAACTGTGGCCCCTTCTGACCTGCCGGCTGTTTTCTAGTGAAATGCGCAGATTCATAGTCATCTTAGTTTAATGGAAGAAGAATTTCTTTCTGATTTTTCTTGCGTTTTAACTTGTGGTTCATCTGCAGTACATCTCGTGCTTTTTCTGACGGCTGCAGGGGTGCCAGACTGCAGCTTGGAGGCCAGATCCAGCCAATCCCTAGACCATCTTCACTCTGCAAAAACAAAACTGTATACTCTTTAACATTTTTTTTTGGTACCTGGAATCGAACTCACAACCTCGTGCCTGCCAGGCAGGTGCTTAGGCCACTGAGCTAAATCCCTGGCTCTCTTTTTTTTTGAGACAGGGTCTCACTATGCAGTTCAGGCTGGCCTTGAACTCACTTTGTAGCCCAGGCTAGTCTCGAACTCACAAGGATCCTTCCGCCTCAGCCTCCTGAGTGCTGGGATTAAAGGCATGCGCCACCACTCCCAGCACTCCTTAACATTTAAAAAAACACTTTTTAAAGGAAAAAGGAGTGTTTCCGGACATGTGAAAATGACATGACTGCGACAGACTGGGCTGCAAGGCCTGACGTGTGTGCGTGTGGCCCTTTCCGGAACACACAGGGTGTAGCTGAGGCCATGGGGTGGGGTCAGGAAGAAGAGAGATGGACCAGAGCAAGTGCCCTAACCCTAACCACTTCCTGAAGTCGGGGCTGACTGCAGGTCCCGTGTCTCTGTTCTGACAGTGGATTTCAGGGGTGTGTAGCGTTATTGTGGATCATACTATTCAATAAATAGTGCTGACCTGCTGACTTTCCATCTTAATGTTAAATTTAGGCTAAAATCAGGCCCTCATCCTCGATAAGGATGTCTTCGCCTTGCTTCATCTAAATCAATCAGCTCCCTATAAATCGCCTTTTGCAGGCCTAATGATGATCTTTCCAGGTGAATGTACTAAGCTGTTTCCCCCTCCCTCCTTCATTATCCATGAGAAGGGATAAAGGTAGTTACATGGATAACTTAAATGCAGATGATAAAATCTTCATAGATTCTTTTAACTGAAGAGGGAAATGAGCTTGGACGGAGGTGTCTCTTCTGCTCATTAAATTCAGATGTCGAGGCTCCCTATCCAGACGCTTTAGTCACTGGTGCTCCTGGGGGGCGGGGTGTCCTCTAACTGTGGTTACCATGGCCTGGTGGGGTAGACAGGGCAGATGTTGCCCTCTACTGTTGGCAAACTCGGACACAAGCTTCCTGAGGCTTTTGTCAGGCTCGGAAACACCGGAGCCTTGTGTCAGGTCCGGTACTTTCGTCAATGGCTGAGGGCTCAGATACACGACATTCCTCCCAGCAAGAATCCCAAGTTTTCTATAAATAGGAGTAAGGACTTGTGCATTTCACTCGTGAATCGGTGAGGATACTGAGCTTTTCTTGGTTGGACAGTGCAGTCTTTTTCCTCTTGGTCCACACAGTTACTCAAAATACGCTTTTTGCTTCCTCTTGCCTTTTTCCTCCCCGTTTCCAAGTTTCGTGAACCAGGTCTTCCCAGTTCCCTCTTTGGGCTTGGAGGTAGAGGCTGCTTGAAGCCCTTCTATGATGCAGAAAATTCCATGGTCATTTTGGAGCATTTGCATCTTCATACAGAGACACCACTGTCCTCAAGGAAGGGTTGTCCCCACTAAAAGTATTGTAGGAAGACAAAGGAAATTTAATTAAAAATTTGAAACATACAGGTAAATGGACACTTATACACCAGCTGCTTGTATTCAACAATTAACAATGGCTTCATCCACTCTCCACCCACCCATCATCCACCCACCTCACCCCACCCTGCACCCACCTGCCTGTCCACTATTTGTGGAACCTTTTAAGAATAAGCTGCAGCTTCTTGGGAGCCCGCCCAGCAGGGCCTGAGCGCCTCCAACCAGGAGACAAGTAAGTCTGCCTTCCGGGGCCTGTGCGACTGGCATGGACACCAGGAAGAGAAACATGCGCCCCCACCCCCCACCCCCCACCGTATGCCTACCGGCACGTGGGCTAACAATCAAGGACAAAGCTCTCCTCCCCGCCCCATAAGGCAGCCTGCTCATTTGGAGGTCTAGCTACATTGATAGCAACTAAGGTATAAAACAACTAAACGCTAGTATTGTTTTGTTCATTTTGCAGGCCTGGGGCCGGCAGCCTGAGCATCTCTTCGGAAGATGACAGTACCCAATGTAGCAAAAATGGGGGATTCTCTTCTGTCTTGTCTTTGAGGCCCAATATTGTTCTCATTGTTTTGCTTTATTCTGATTAATTTTTTTTGGCCTTATTTTATACTCTGTTTTTATTGGTTTTATTGTGGTTTTTTTTTTTTTTGGTTTGATTTTACTATACCTGTTGGAATGGTCCACTATTCTGAAAATATAGTAGCTATTGTTTTCATAGTATCTTTCTTAGAAGTTCTGTACCAGTTCTACTGCTTTGTTTTGATTGACTTCGTTCTATTATGTTTTGTTGGATTTTACTATCTTTAAAATAAAAAAAAAGAATAAATTGCAGTTTTGTGTGATGGCACATGCCTTATAATCCCTGCTACTCACGAGGCTGAGACAGGAGGATTGTAAATTGGAGTCCAGCCTGGGCAGTGTAGTGAGATCCTATCTCAAAATAAACAGTAAGAAAGGCTGGGATGTAGCTCAGTGGTAGAGCACCTTTGACTTGAATCCCTTGTACCATGGGAGTAGGGGGTGGGGAGTAAATCTTTCACTTTATTGATCCATTTGATTATACTGGGCAAGCATTGAACCCAGGACTTTCTCACTGAGCTACATCCACCAGCCCTTTTTTATTTTTTGAGACAGAGTTTTGGTAAGTTGCCCAGGGTGTGCTCAAACTTACAATCCTCTTTTTTCAGCCTCCCAGAGGGCTAAGATTTCATGTTCACTACCATGCCCGGTGGTCTTTGGTGTTAAACTGTGTGATTTAGAAGCTCTCCATTCATTTTGGGTGGGAAAGTCTTGGTTGATCACTCCTTCTGATGACCTTGTCTACCAGCTCATGCTGGCCGGAAGGAAACCTGCTGGGTAGAGTAGAGGTGGGGAGGACAGCCATACTGTGTGTCAGGTAGTCATCCTGGGTACAGCCAACTTCCTGATGTGGGGAATCAGCATTGTTAGTCTGAGAATTGGCCCCGTTGGCTGAGAACTGCGAGACTGAGAATAGGTGTGTTGATTTTTCTTTTCCTTTTCAATGGGACACTTGTATGAGGCAGCGGGCCACTGTATGAATCCAGGTGGCCACCCTCTGAGCCATCTCCTCCTGTTCACTGCCATCCCCTGAATCAGAAAGGACAGATGATGTTGTTCAAGCCCTCTTTTCATGGCTGTTACAAATTTTGCTGCTGTCACAGTCATTTTTCAAGCTGGATGATAAAGTGGAAGATATTCTCCTTAAGACTTACACATGTGCCTGGTGTGGTGCTGCATGCCTGTAATCCCAGCCTGAAGGGAGGCTGAGGCAAGAGGACCCCAAGTTTGGGCCAATCTGGGCAACTTAGCAAGACCCTGTCTCAAAATAAAAAATAATAGGGGTGGAACTCCATGATGGAGCACTTGTCTAGTTTGCACAAGTCCCTGGCTTCCATCCAAGGCAATGAGGGAACTGTTTCCTTGTTGGTCTAGACTCTGCTAATTCTAGAGAAACAGCACTCAACAGAATAGATCTGGAAGCTGTTCTCATGGAACCCAGGATTTGGAAGTGAGAAGCATGCAGTACAGACAATTCCACAAACAATTGCACTTTTTATTTTATTTTACTTTTTTTGCGGTACTGGGGATTGAACTCACAACCTCGAGCCTGCCGGAGCAGGCGCTTAAGCCACTGAGCCAAACTCCCAGTCCTGGTTTTTTGAGGCAGGGTCGCACTATGTAGCTCAGGCCGGCCTTGCCCTCACGTTGTAGCCCAAGCTGGCCTCGAACTCACAACGCTCCTCCTACCTCAGCCTCCCGAGTGCTGGGATTAAAGGAGTGCGCCACCACGCCCGGCTAACAGCTGCACTTTTTAAAAGACAAGTGAGGGCCATGAAAGAGCCACTGGGTTTCATTTGCTAAATGTTCCACTGAGCGAGTCTGGCCATCTCAGGTTGGCAGGTGCTAACAATTATATAGAATCTTAAACCCTTCAAGGTAGCTCTCTGTATACTATAGTCAAGGGTAATTGTAAGAGAGTCATAGTCAGTAGAAGATGTAAGAAGGAAATTTTAATTTGGGGACAAACTCATAAAATGCATGCTCTGGTTTTTGTTCTCCCTTCATTGGACATCCTTTGTGTTTGGGAGTTTAAGGGACTCTGTAGTTAAGTCTTCAGGGGCCCCATATTAAAGTACAGATCTGCAGGAAGAATTTCACATAATGGACTGCAGTGTTGCCCACTCTGTAATCGATTGGTGGTGGCTGCCTACAGTATGTCATCTAGAAAGACTTGTTGTTTGATTGAACTTCAGACTGCTGTGGGGATTGGTGATGTCTGCCCTGGGCAGCCCGGGGAATGGTTGTTACTCTGAACCAAACTCTCACCAGTTCATATTTCAGACAGTAGGGAGGAATTTTAGGACAAGGCTCAGATGGGGTCTTAGGAGTACAAAGAAGACTGAACTCTGAGAGGACAGTGGAAACAGGTATGTTCAATTTTATCAAGAGCTAGAAGGGCTCTGGCCACTCTTGAGCGTAGACTGTGAAAGAGTTTGGAGTTACTCGAAATTTTTGTCCACAGCAGTGTCTGTCGCAATAGGCAGTCTCTTTCAGTGATGGCAAACTTTTTAGAGCCTTCAATGCTAACAAGCAGCCAGCTGTGGCATGCATCCCATAGGTTTGCTGCCACTGCTCTAAGTATTTGTTAAAGTAATGGTGACGAAAATTGGAATGTCTGTTGGTTCCGTTTCTCCTGCAAGGCACCAAATGCTGCTTTCTGTGTAGAGAAACAGAGACTCAGAGACCATGGTAAACCAAACTTTGTGAAATCTGTTTCTGACTTCCAGGAAGGAGACCCAGGTCAAACAATGGAAGGACCAGCAGGGCAGGGTTTTGGACCCAGGTTTGCCTCATTGCAAAACTCTTCTTCCACGAAAGGAAATGTGAACATGATGTCACCTAGTGATAGATGGAGTCACGCATAGTCAGTCTCTGTTTAAAAAGGAATGAAGGCTGGGGATATAGCTCAGTGGCACAGAGCCTGCCTGGCAAGCATGAGGTTGTGAGTTCGATTCCTGGTACCAGAAAAATAAATAAATAAAAATAAAAAGGGATGAAGCCCACGTTGGATGTGGCTGGGATAAAGAGATGGAGTTGGTGCGGTCTCGCTGTTAACGGTGGACACTTTGAGAGGGATGGATGTCTCAGAGGTAGCGCCGGCCACTGGTGCCTGTAGGGACTTTCTCTGTCTAGGATGTTTTCCTTATCGCCTTTGGCAGGCTGGCTCCTCTTGTCAGTGTGATCTTGACAGGCAAAAAAAAAAAGGAAGATTTCAAAAATGATAAATGAGGACATGAGATCTCCTCGGGTTATTCAGGCAAATTCCCTGGAGCTTTCCCTGGCACACAGAGCCAGGCTTGGGTTAGAAAATGCACTGCCGGCTCCTCGAGTTTCTCTTTGTCTGAAATGCTGGGATTCTCTGGCTCCCTACCGAGCTCAGGTTTCTTTGGCAGGAGGTGGAGGGCTGGAAGCAGAGGGTCTGCCTTACCTCATTCAGTTCCTCTTGGGAGGAGTTTGAAAGTTCACCTCCCAAGCTTTTCAGCCCTGATTTTTTGCTTTCTTTAAAGAGATATCCATATCAGCAGAAAGATTTTCTTTTTCTTTTCTTTCTTTTTTGTTTTTTTTGAGGCAAGGTCTTCCTGTGTAGTTCAGGCTAACCTTGAACTCACTGTGTAGCCCAGGCTGGATTTAAACTCATGACAATCCTCTTGCCTCAGCTACCCAAGTGCTGGGATTGCTTAGCCAACATGCCTGGCTGAAAAGGTTTTCTTTTTAAAATTCTCTTTTCCACCCTCTTCTTATACTTTATAAAATCAAAGGGCCTCATGATAGTCTCATGCAGAAGATTTTGAGCGAAACATTAAACAGTAGCAAAAGTGATCACTGATCTGCTCCAAGTCAGTCTTGCCCATTCACACTCCGTGGGAAACAGGAACCAGTATCCTTCAAGCAAGTGACAACATCCCTACAAATATTTTACCTGCCCGTTGGGTAGATTTGGCATTCAGACAAATTTATTCCTTTTGCAGGCTTTTAATTTTTGTCAGTTAATAGATACTTGGCCTATAACATGATTTTTCCATTTCCAAAGTAACATGATTTTATAAAGACAGGGAACTTCAGACAGATGTGTTTGCATGTGCCTGTGATTCCAGCTACTTGTGAGGCTGACACAGGAGGACTGAAAGTTCAAGGCTGGCCTGCTTAATATATTGAGACCTTGTCTCAAAATAAAGTAACACAAAGGCTGGGAGTGTAGCTCAGTGGCAGGGCAATCTTGGGCTCAATCCTTAGTACCACCTCCAAAAAAGTGAGCTTTAGTCTCAACACTAGAGTCATCTTTCTCTCCTCTTTCTGTCCTTGAATGAATGGGTAAGTTAGCTGAGGGTCAGGGATTGCACTTATCTGACAAATACCTTTCTAAAGTAACACTATAGCTGTGAGAGGCCTGAGGCTGTTGGTTTTGCTTTGGTTTTCTGTACATGACTCTGTAATGAGTTGGTGCCTCGACTCAGTCTCTAATATTACAGGATTTCATTAACTCTGACAAATGAAATCAAATTCTGTCGTTCAAACGTAGATTTAACGCATTAAACTATTGATGCATGAAATCATGCTTGGAATTTGCTGCCACGTAAAATAAATGTGTAAGAGTGTGTTATGGATGGATCTCTACACAATTAATCAATTCGTTTAGTTCTAGAGACCTTGATGAAACAGGACAGTCCGTAAGCTGATAATTATTAAAGTCAGATGATGATTCGGTATGTTTTTAAATGTTCTGTAATTTAAAATTATAATGCATTTAATTATGTTCCCCTAAAGGCAAAATCTGGCAGGTTTTCTAGGGAGGAGAATGTATTTGGCAGAATAATTCCTAACGTTTTTAGAATTTAAAAAGAAGTTGTACCCTCTCTCTCTTTCCCTCTCTCTGTCTCTTTCTCTCTCTCTCTCTTTCTGTATCAGTGAAAGACTGAGCTGAACTATTGTGACAGTTAGTTAATGTAAAATGCCCCGTTTTCCTGATGAATGGTTGGCATTGATGGCCAGACAATTTCAGTCATGGGAAGAGAATAAGGACCTACTGATGAATGGCTGATGTGTGACCTCCTGGTCACTCTCGGGGTGGAAGGCAGTGTAATTTGTTGTAATATTTAAACATAGTTGAGAAACATAAAATATTCTTTCATGCATGGATTTCTCGGTACATTTTAAAATTGTTTTCATTGAGACACTGGAAAAATTATGATCTGGATGGAAAACCAACAAAGGTGGGGGATGTGACAAGGGTCACTGTCAGGAGGTATCAGTGATGCTGGGAATCCCTTCTTCCTCCTTCCAAGGCATGCATGCAGCTGGAGTTACACTTTGTTTAATATTGGCAGCTATAGCCGGGCGTGGTGGCGCACACCTTTAATCCCAGCACTCAGGAGGCTGAGGCAGGAGCATTGTTGTGAGTTTGAGACTGTCCTGGGCAACAAAGTGAGCTCAAGGCCAGCCTGAACAGCAGAGTGAGACCCTGTCTCAAAAAATAGGGCCAGGGATTTAGCTCAGTGGTGTAAGAACCTGCCTGGCAGGCATGAGGGTGTGAGTTCGATCCCCAGTACCAAAACAAAACATATTGGCAGCTCTGTGTGTCATTGGGAGAGGCTCCCAGTCTGGTCACCTGACCAGCCCTGATGGCTCACGGCCTGTCCTCAGTGGCGTTAAGCATAACTGAAGTCTAGATCTCTCTGTGCCTTCCTTTTACTTGTGCAATTGATGGAATGAGGAACTGAGATGCCGAGGATGAGATCCACGTCTAGATTAGTGAGCACTGCAGAATCTCAGAAAGGGACCTTCAAAGCAGCAGAGCCTGTGAATGCTGGGGTATCCAAGATTTATACATAACCAGGCTGTGGAACAAGAATTTCCCTTGGGCAAGACAGTCTTCTCTGCCCATTTTATAGAGCTGTTGATGTATAATATCGTAGCATGATATGAAGAAAAGTGAAAACAAGCTCATAGGTTAGCCTTGATTACAAAGGCTATATAATGATATTCTGTTAGTAGAGAAAATATAAGACCTAAACAAATTTTAAAATAGTTGGGTAGTATAAAAGGAGTATGGATAATTTTTTTTCTAGTTTAAAATTGCCTATAGTACTATATTATTTTTTCAGGTAGATTTTTGTTTATGAAAGAACCACAATAAACCAGCTTTTTGGTATTCAATAGGTTCCTAAAATAGATTTTTCCCATTGATCATTCAAGTTCCATCTTTCTTGGCATAGTAACTATACTCATTCTCAGTATACCTGTATAAGACCCACAGGACTTGCTAGGTGGAGAAATTCTAGATTTAGCAATTCTTCAATGTCTGATTTTCTACCTCTTGGTTTCATGAGCTATGTCACAAATTTAATAATCCTCATTATGAGCATTCATGAAGGCTTTTGACACCATGGTGAGGCTACAGTGGTTTTTTTTAAAATTTTATTTTAGTGCTACTTATACATACTGACAACATAATAAATCCTTAGTTTATAAGTACAGAACAAAACATTTCTAGCTATATGTGCCAGTTTTAAAACTTATTGCTTCCATTACAGTTCTTGGAATATTTTATATATTCAAGAAAGAGAATGTGGAAGGGCTGTTTATTTTTGTTTCCCACGTGGATTCTCTTCACTGAGATACTGTTTTTTTAAATTGAGAAAATTTTATTTTTTAAAATAGCCCGTGTGCGCAGCACACATCCCTTGCATTCCTTGTGTGGAATTGGTGCGTGTACACAGCGTATCGAGTTCCTTTTCCTGTCCCCTTTCTACTCTCTTCATCTCTTTGTCCCATCCCATTGGAAAAAGATCTGTCACCCTGCTTCTTTTTAACCTATCTTTTCTTTTACTCTTCATTTATAATTTGAATTTTTCATATGAGAGATAGCATGCGATATTTAAACTTGTATGTCTGATTTATTTCACTTAACATTATGGTCTCAAGGTGCATCTATTTTCCTACAGATGACTCAAGTTTACCCTTCTTTATGATGAGTAGTGCTCCATTGTGGGTAAATACCACATTTTCTTTGTCCATCCATCTTTTGATGGATACATGGGCTTCTTCTAAGAATGAGCTGTTATGAGTTGTGCTTATAAACATGCATATGCATGGATCACTATAATTCGATGTCTTTAAATATGATGTCTCATTTGGGAAGATACCTAAAAAGAGAATGCCTGGGTCAAATGGAATTTCTAGTTTTAGTTTTTTGAGGAATCTCCACACTGATTTTCATGTGGTTGTACTAGTGTACATTCCTACCAACAGTAGAGAAGCCTTCCTTTTTCCCCATAGCCTCACCAACATTTATGATTATTTGATTTCTTGATAGTCATTCTTTCTGGGGTAAGATGGATCTCAGTGTTGTTTTATTTGGATTTCTCTAATGGCCAGGAGAATATTGTTGAAAGAATCAGTCATTGTGAAGTGAAATTCCTGTCTTCTTATTAGTAAAATTAAATTTGTTCACCCCTTGCCTGTGCTATTTGCAATGAATTTCACACAATACTGGTTTGCAGTAGAACTGTCATATGGAGCCTCGTGCAGCAATGGAAATGTCCTGTGTTTCTGCCACTCTAGTGGCCACTTGAAATGTTCCTGTGATGGAGGAACTGAATTTTTCATTTAGTAGTAATTTAAATTTCAATAGTCCTGTGTGACTAGTGGCTACCTTAGTATATACAGAGGCAAGTTTAAAGGCTTCTTGGAGGGCTGGGGATATAGTCAGTGGCACAGCACCTACCTGTCAGGTGCAAGGTAGTGAGTTCGAACCCCAGTACCCAATAAATAAATAAATAAATAAATAGAGCCTTGTTGGGTTCTGCTTCAGAGAAGATAGGGCTGAGCTAAGAAGAAGAGTGGCAGCTGTCCCTTGAGGTGTTACAGATGCTGAGGATGGGTGTCCCTTCTGTAGCCCTAAGCGTTGGCCCTCTCACCTGGTGGTGCTGGAATAAGAATGCATGATCTCCAGAAAGGCTGTAGCCCAAGGTTGTGGCTCTGTGAGGTCCAGATGCAGTTCAAACAGAAAACTGTATGCCAGGTCACACCTGTACACTGTGCTCTGCTTTTCAACCAGCCTGCTCTTCAGGTTGCCGGAAGTTATACTGCACCTTTCGCAGGCATCCTCTTCTGACCCTTGCTCCGTTCCAGCAGGGCCTGACCACCATCACATCAGTACATCTGTGCCTGACTCTGCTGCCTCAGAGCCAGCTTGTGTGTTCATCCCTCATGCGTGTCCGCTCTGCCCCCACTGCCCCCTTCTGTGCTCTGCCCATTCCCTCTGTGACTTCTAGTCACCATCTTCTTTTGATGGAATCATTCTTTTATACCCAAATCAACTCAGGTCACTTCTGCTTAAGATTGTCAGTGGCTTCACAGAGAAACCGGGCTCTTCAGTATGCTTTGTGGGGGGGTCTTCAGGATCAGTTCTCTGTCCTGGGTCACTTCTGTTTATTTACCTTAGCCCAAAACAATTCCAGGAAACCCCAGCCTGTTGTTACAGCTTCCTGAATTGCACTCTGTCACAGCTCATCAGAAGCTCACTGCTTCCTCATGTCTTGGCAGTGACAATCCTTTCTGTGTGTTCTCCCAGCTCCCTGTGGCCAACCTGTGTAGTTCATGCTGGATCCAACTGGCTGAGTGGTACCAGGCAGACACCAGGCACATTCATTGTCTGTGCTTCATCATTGTATCTGGTGAATAAGCAACATGACCAAGTTAATGAGTCAATCCAGACCTTGGGTGATTCTGTTTGTGCACACGTCTTCAAATGTTAACGTTGATAAATTAGTAATTTTTTTAATAGAAAACCTAACCGTCTGGACTTTATCCCTTAAGCTTGTTTATGGGCTGCTCGCTCAGTTTCATTGACCCCATTCCTATTTCTCATCTCGCAAAAGAGCTGTACTCTGGAAGAACTCCCACAAAGAAAAGTAAAATACAGAAAGGGCTGCTTTGGTTGAGAGTGAATTTGTAAATGACTTTGTGTGATACTAATGTGCTACTACTTTGTGTCATGAAAAGGTCTTGATAGTTATGTGTTGGAAGTAGAAAAAAACAGAAGCAAAAACTATTTACATTTATTAAGAATAACTGATAATAAAAATCGTTTGTCTTAGAAAGTTTTTCAAAGGTATGACTTTTTGGTGGCATTCATACATCTACTTATGCCATCATCTTCAATGCAGAGCAGTTGTCTGCTGCCTAAGATGGATTTCTTTTCTGCCCTGCATTTGGAGAATCTCCTTTCACTACAACCTACATGTTCAGTCCAGGTCCCTACTTTCTTCTAAAACAAGCATGGAAGTCTCTTAAGTGGAGCACCAAAGTGGTCTTAGGACCACCTAATTTAAAAGGTAAAAATTAAATTATGCCAGCTACAAAGAGAAAATTTGCTACAGGCTCTAAAGTCTTTGACATTTAAAACTGCAGGGACGTGGTAGACATCTAAGCTGTTAGTGAGCTACCTGTCTCTCTGATGATTACAAGAATGACCTAGCATTCTTAATTCTAATTCTAGTAAGTTGCACACTTAATTTATCTTAATTGAAATTTGGACATTAGCTGCTGTTTGGAAGACAAGTTCCTGTCCCCCTCCAGCTTCCTTCGGCTCATGTAAAACTCTAACGGAGGCTGAAAGAAATGGGAACCATAGTGTTTCAGTGGGCAGAGATCCTCCCGCACATGGACCGTGTACTTTACTCCATAGTTTTATTGCCCAGAGGATGATTAACTCAGTTAACCTGCATGGGCTTCACTATTGTTCCTGAAAGATAGAAAACTGGAACCTGGACACGGGGCAGTGCGAGCTGTGAGAATTGAGATCCAAGTTCTGGCTTTGAAGAAGTTAGCAGTGTAATAACAAGCAGTGTAGGCTTAGAATGCTGTCATCATGCCTGTAAAAACAATGAATACTTGGTAAAAAGTTCAGAAACCTCAAGGAATTATGCATATATTTAGAAATGATTTCTATCAAAGAGGATTCAAAGTAAAAGATTTGCATCTTAGGAAAGAATTTCAGGAAAATTCTCCCCCATTGAATATTTTTTTTTGACATTGCTGTAAAATGAGATGTTATTATACCTATGATCTCAGAAGATGCCTTTACTAAAGTAATTATGCTTATCAGCATGCACCTGTTATTATGCCTTTCTGTGTATAATGAAGGACTTTATGTGCACTTGAGAGGATTTGTCTCTTGTACTTTAAAAAGGATCATTTTGACTTGATTAAACAAGATAACTCTGCATAAATGCTGTAATCTGTAGATGTGTTTTGGTTAAAGAAAGTAGCTTTTCTGTAATTTTACTTAGTTTGAAATTTTCATAAGGAAAATGAGAACATCTTTATCCATTCCAAGAAAAAAACCCAGGGAAAGTTGGAGATGAAGCTCATTATGCAAAATT
>RJWM01017388.1:0-43233 GCA_004363535.1 Dasyprocta punctata | reverse complement strand
GACTGGGAGATAGACAGATGTGGAAGACAAACTGAGAGAATGAGGATTAGACATAGATATCCTGAATCCCTCAAGATATTAGCTCATACCAGGGAAGATATAGGGCCTGCATTCCTTGCTGGGAGGAAAGATATAGCAGGTCTGGCTTTCAGAGATGACTGGATGTGAAATTGATGGCATTGAGCTGAGCAGTGTGTATAATCTCCTGCCCAGATATCTGTATCTAGAGGAAAGCAGTGGTCTGATTGATTCCCTATGTACAAACATGAGTGGTGATGTATCTTAGCTTGGATGGTTGCCATGGACTAAGTTTACAAGAGGAGAACCAGTTGAAGAGAGGACTCACCACATAAAGCAATAGGCTATAAAAAGAGACAGAGAGAACTGTGACTTGCTAGATTCCAAAGTGTGCAAGTTTTGAAAGAAAAGCACTCATTTGGAAAGACAAAGGAATTTCTTTCAACTTTTTCTACCCAAGTTTTTTCTCCTTTATTGGATTTTTTTCTTTTGTTTTGTTTTTGGTAGCATTTGGAGTTTTACCTTCCATTGTCCTTTTTCTCTTTTTTTAATTTAAGCAGTTAGGACTTCTGTCTGTCTCTGTCTCTCTCTGTCTTTGTCTCTGTCTCTGTCTCTCTCTCTCTCTTTCACTCACTTAAAAACAGCACAGTTCAAATATCTGCTAGAATAACAGTGGTGATAACTAAAGAAATCAATAAGGCATTTGGTGAATTCCAAGCAGTTGTAACTAAAGAGATACTGATCCTAGTGAATAAAACATTCAGAATCTACAGAAGACATAATAAATAAAATATTAGGGAATTTTAAAAAAAGCTGCAAAACATGAGTATCCAATATTGGAAAAATCAGAGTCCATAAAACAAGTTCCAAACAGAACCCAGTAGAGTAAAATTCTATTGATAGTGTGGACAACAGAAGTGACTGATTTGAGGATAGTCAGATTTAGAAGAAAGGGCTGTGGTTCATGATCAGCTAATGAGAAATACTTTAAAAAAGAGAGAACATGAAAAATAGATTGAATGCTTTCTAGGTAAAGCAAAGAAATCTGATATCCAAGGTTAAGTTTAATTAGGGGAAAATCAGAAGGTAGCACAAAGGGCATAAAAAGCCCTGCTTATGAAACAATACCAGAAAACTTTCCAAAACTGCATGCTACATACAATAAGTGAGGCCACATTCAGAAAAGAACTTCTACATGACACATTATAGTGAAAACACCAGAAACGTAACACAAGAAGATGATCTTATAAGATGTTAGAAAAATTCAACAAATCACTTATTAAGGAAAATATCTCATAATTACAGCAGATTCCTCAACACAAGCTTTAAAAACAAGGAATATTTCTTTCCTTTTTATTTTAAAGAGGATAAAACCAAGGAAAATAAAACAGAATAAAACAAACAAACAAAAAAAA
The DNA here is from genome assembly GCA_004363535.1 of Dasyprocta punctata. NCBI lineage: Eukaryota > Metazoa > Chordata > Mammalia > Rodentia > Dasyproctidae > Dasyprocta > Dasyprocta punctata. The sequence goes on along the minus strand of RJWM01017388.1, from coordinate 41,800 downwards.
AACCAGTGTAAATGATACAGGATTTCAAAACATTACAAAATCAAGAATAGTTACCATAGTACCTCTTGCTGTCTTCAAAATACCTAGAGACAACTTAAGACATAGTGAAAATCAAACTGAACAGAATAGAATAGAAACAATAAAAACAAAACAATGAATGCAATAAAGGACTTCAACACAACTGAATAGTAAATCCATAATATATCTTGCTATCTTTGAAATAGCTGCTCATGCCATTGGAATCAAACAAAATAAAACCCAACCCAGCAAAACAATGAAAATGATATAAGACTTCAAAACAAGACAATAGGGAATCAACAATGGCCACTGCCCACAGAAGGAGATCCCCCCTAGATGCCACACTGCATACCACCATCCACTGAACAGATGATCAGACCACTGTCCCTAGACCTGCAAGGCCAGTGAAACACCAAAACACCATAAACATCAATCTGCATTTCACCTCGATAACTATCATTGTAGCCTATGTTTCTCTGGATCTGCCAGTCACTTATGGGGGTGGAGTTGGGGGTGTAGGTGGGGGATTGGTTCTTCTTGTTTTCCAGCTTGCGCACCAGAAAGGTCTGGAGTCTGGGTGTCTGCCTGCTGGCAACAGCCTGTACATGGTGCTAATTCTCAGTGGGGACTTGCTTCCTGGTAAGGCCTTGTTCTCTACCCCCGCAGTCTGCAAATGGCACTGACTCTTGGGGAGAGGCTTGGGTCTCAGCAAGGAGTATTTCAAGACTGAAAAGAAAACAATCTTCAACCCAGGTGGATATATCCTGCAAAATTATCTTTAAAAAGTGAAGGAAAAATATAATATATTCATGACAAAGGGCATTTTACAAACTCAGGAGTATCAAAAGAGCTCTCAAAAAATTCTCAAGGTTATCTAGTATACAAAGAATTTGGGAATGCTAAAAGATCCAGTAGAATGAATGTACCAGGCAAGGTGAGCAATTAAATACAAGAGAAAGAAAGGCAATCACTAGGAGGAAAATAGTATACCAACAAGAATAAGTCAATATCTATGTTATAACCATGAATGTGATTGTTTTCAATTCATCAATCAAAAGGCATAGACTGGCAGATCAAAATACCAAGATCCAGTGTTATGCTGTATACAAGAAGCGCATTTAACTCAAAAAGAAATTCATGAACTAAAAACCAAAGAATTGAAATCAATATTCGATGCAATGGAAATACAAAAACATGCATGAATTGAGATTCCCTTTTTCAGACAAACGACTTTAAGCCAACATTTATTTAAAAAGGCAAAGAAAGTCACTACATATTGGTTAATAGAATAATTCAACAAAAAAGAGATGCATATTATGAACCTATATGCACCAAAAATGGTGTACCCAACTTCATAAAACAAAAACTAAAGCACATACAAATTAGATAATTATCAATACAATTATAGTGGGGATTTTCAATACCCAACCATTACACATAGGCAAATCTCCTGAACAAAACATCAGCAAAGAAATGTCATAGTTAAACCAACCCTTTGAAAAAATAGACTTAGCAGGTAGCTTCAGAGCCATCCACTCAAAAACAGAATGCCCATTCTTTTTGACTGCACAGTGAACTTTCTATAAAACAGACCATATGCAAACCAGTAAACATACATACGTAAATTAAAAGGAATTGAAATTTTGCCATGCATATTATTCAATTATAGTGAAATTAAACCAAATTACAATGGCCAAAGAAACCACAGAAATTATGCAAATGCATGGAAATTAAACAACACATATCTGAGTAAACAATGGGTCCCCAGAAGAAAATTAAGGAAGTAATAACACAGTTCCTAGAAATAAATGATAATGTCAACACAACATGTTAAAACTTATGGGACACACTGAAAGCAGTTTAAGAGGGAAATTTGTAATTGTGAATTCTCACATCAGAATAACAGACCAACCTCAAATAAATAACTTTATTATGCACCTCAGTGTCCTAGAAAAACAACAACAATTAAAATCCTTACCTAGTTTGGGAAAGAAGTGCTAAAAATCAGAGCGTCAGTGAAATGGAAACTAAAAACAAAACAAAACAAAACAAAATGGAAAAACAAATCAAAGAATTAATAAATAAAAGAGCTGAGTTTTTGAAAGAATAAGCAAAACAGACCAAACCTTAGACAATTTCACCAAAAAAGGAAAGAGAAGACACATATTGTTGAAATTAGAAATAAAAAGTTTGATATCAGTGAATATTGCTCAAATCCAAAGATTATTAACAACTACTTCACTAAACTGTATGCCATAAATTGGAGAATTCTGAAGCAATGGAGAAATTTCTAGATACATATGAGCTTAGAAACTGAACCAAGAGGACTTAAAAATCCTAAATAATCCAGTAACAGACAATGAAATTGAAGCAGTAATAAAAAAATCTACCAACTAAGAAAAGCCAAGGGCCTGATGTGTTCATTGTTGAATTCTACTGGAACTTTAGAGAATATATAATACCAATACTCTTAAAACTCTTTAATGAAATGTCAAAGAAAGGAGTATTTCAAAAGTCATTCTTGGAGGCTAACATTACCCTGATTCTAAAACCAGACAAGGTTTCAATCAAAAAAGAAACCTCTTAATGAACATAATGGGCCAACCTCTTTAATGAACATAATTGCAAAACTTCTCAACAAGTTACTGGCAAACAGAATGCAGCAAATCATTGCAAAGATCAAACACCATGACCAAGTAGGCTTCATCCCAGAGATGCAAGAGTGGTTCAACATACATCAATGAAGTAATCCATAATGTAAAGAGAAACAAGAACAAAATTCACATGTTCACCTCAATCAATGCAGAAAATGCCTTTCACCAAGTTTATCATCCATTCATGATTAAAATCCTGAATAAGCGTAAAAGGTCTTCTCTCAATGTGATAGAAGTTGTTTAAGATAAATCTACTTCCAGCATCCTACCGAATGGCAGAAAATGGAAAGCATTTCCTCTCAAATTAGGAACATCACAAGAATGTCCACTATCAACACTCCTGTTCAACATAGTCCTTGAAAACATCCAGAACAATCAGGCAAGAGAAAGAAATAATAGAGATACATGTAAGAAAGGAAGATGTGAAAGTATCATTTCTAGATAACGTGTGTGTTATGGCTTCTGTCTGGATGACCCCCCAAAGCCTCATGTGGTCATGGGGGATGGGCTTTTCAGAGGTGGCTGAATTGAGAGTTTGTGATTGATTCATGGTCTAGTGCTGGAATTATAGGTGTAAGGGTTACAACTGCCCTCGGGTGGTAGCCTGCATACACGTAAGAGAGAAACGAGGCCTGCCCCCTCCTTTTGTTCTTGTTGCTTTTGCTGTCTTCTCCACCTTGAAAGGTTGCACCTCTGCCATGCCACCCTGCCTTGGAGCTAGTTGATTATGGACTAAAGCCTCTACAAATTGTGAGCTAAATAAAACTTTCCTCCTTTAACTTTGGTTGTCTAGTATTTTGTCCCAGCACCAAGAGTAAAGTAACTAAGATGATGTGATACCTGATTTAAGACCCAAAAATTCCATTAAAATACTCCTAGAATTTATAACCAAATTGAGCAATATAGGATACAACATCAGCACATAAAAATCAACAACATTCCTATACACTAATAATAAACTCACTGAGAAAAAATTTAGGAAAGCAATGCAATTCACAGTAGCAACAACAAAGGTTAAATACCGAGGAATTAACCTAATTAAGGAAGTAAAAGACCTTATGAGGAAAATTTTATTACTCAGATAGAGACTGAAGAGTGCACCAGGAAATAGATAGCCCATGTTCCTGGACAGGCACAACCAATAGTCAAAGTGGCTCTACTTCACTTCCAAAACTGATATATAGATTTAATGCAATTCAAATCAAACTAGCCATAGAATTCTGTACAGATCTAGAGAAAACAATCCAAAAAGTCATATGTAACCATAAGAGATCCAGAATATCAAAATTAACTTTGCAAAGCAATATCAAAGCAGTGGGCATCACAATCCTAGATTTGAAGTTATATTACAATGCTGCAATGAAAAAAACAGCATGGTGTTTTCACGAAAACAGATCAGTGGAACAGAATAGAGTAAGTAAAGACAACCCCAGATCCATTCAAGGATTTGAACTTTGTTAAAAGGGCCAAAAACATATGCTGAAGAAAAGATAGTCTTTTTAAAAATCATGCTGGAAAAATTGGATATCCACATGTGTATGACATAGCCTAGAACAATATATCTCACCATGTACTAAACTAAAATCAAAATGGATCAAACATTTAAATGTTAAAACAGAAATACTTAATCTGATGGAATAAAAAATAGGTAAAACTCTTGAAGACATAGTCATAGGCAAGAACTTTTTAAACAGAACACTCATGGCACAAGAAACAATGAGAATGAGCAAACAGGGTCATATCACATTAAAATGTTTCTATAAAATAATGGAAACAACTAACAGAGTGAAGGTACGACCTGCAGAAATGGAAAAAAAATGCTAGCTATTCCTCATACAGAGGACTAACATTAAGAACATATAAATAAATTTTTAAAAACTCTCCAAATAAACATTCCAATAAAAAATGGGCACCTGAAATGAATAGACTTGTCTTAGAAAAAGAAGCAGAAATGCCCAATAAGTACATGAAAAGATGTTCAACATGATGGGTTATCAGAGAAATGCAAATTAGATCAACACTGAGATATCATTTTACTCCAGAAAGAATGACACTCATTAAGGAAATTACGTCAAGTAATGACAAATGCTGGCTTCACAGAATGGGAAACATACAGTTTTGGTGGGAACTTAAAATAGTATTACCTTTGTGAATATCAATGTAGAGATTCCTCAAATCTCTAAAAATCGAAATTCCATTTGACTCAGCTATTCATCTTCTAGTTATATTCCCCAAAGAGTTAAAGTGATCATATTACAGTGATACATCCATATCCATGTTTAGGTAAGCACAGTTTAAATCTTGGAAACAGCCTGTAGTTCCCCAATTATTAATATTGGGGCTGATCTCCAATGACTCATCTCATACAATGAAAGAAGACTTCTGACATGAGGAGAGGGTTGATAACAACTCTGTTTATTAAAGGGATACTTTGTCTTAAATGCATAAAGAGAACAAAGGTATTCTTAGAAAAGTCCAAAAGATAGTTTGAGAAAAGTATATGCTGCAGTTGAGCTGATAGCCTTGGGAACTGGGTTGATAGGCTTGGGGACACTTCGAAACAGCACAGATAATGTGCCTCCATCCTACAGCTGCAAGGTTATGGCCTCCCTCCAAGTTACTCCTGTAGAGTCCTTAGCTGACACTTTAGGGCAGGCCACATCTACAGCTTAGATGTAAAGTAGTTCATATACTTATTTTGAGTGCTGATTCCTACACAGCCTATATGCCTTTCAACAATAACAAAAAAAAATGGAAAAAGAAAATGTGGTAATGCTTTTCCAATGTTATGAGCCCAGGATAACCTTGGCAACAAAGCCTCGTCAGAGTCTGAATAATCTCACAGTGACTAGCTGCAGGACAGAGAGCTGGGGGAACAAGCAGGTGCTCAGTCTCAGAAGCTGGGAGCCTCAGAAAAAGAGGGACCACTAATGCAGCCTTAGTCTGAAGCTGCAGGCCTGGAAACTTCCTGAAGAGTCTCTGGTATGTATTCATGTTCAGAGGCTGAAGACTGTGTAGTTGATGTCCTTGAGTGATGGTAGCAGCAAAAATCACACCCTTTCAAGAACAAAAAATTCTGTGTTTTCTATTGCCTTAGTTACTTTCTTATTACTAAGACATAATATCTGACACCCACAACTGTAAAGGGGAGAGGTTTATTTTGACTCACAGTTTGTAGAAGTTTCATTCCATAGCCAGCTGTCTCCAAGGCAGAATGGCACTGAAGGGGAAAAAACAGCTCATGGCAAGGCAGGCATGGAGCAGAGAGATATAAAGAGGAAGGAGGAAGTTCCAGGCCTCTCACTAGTGACCAATTTCTTCCAACCAGATACCACCTCCTAATAGCAAATCGACTTTAAAATCCATAATTCAATCACATTCCCAAAACTCCACCTAACAGGATTTAGGGGACATTTTAGATATAAATCATAACACATGTGTGCACTCACAACTTTTCCCTTTCTTCCACTTTTGTTTCCTCTTAGACCCCAATGTACTAGACTCAGTCACCCACATTCATGGAAGACCTTTCCTCTTAAACTTGCTGACACATATGTCAATCAACTCTGGAAATGGTTTCAGAAACATATCCACTTTGAAGATTCCTCTATTGTTGAATGATGTGCTCTGCAAATTATAACACGATGGCACATTTCATTGATGAGAATTTACCACAGATAAGGTTATTGCTGCTTCTACTTTGTCATTGTCTCACTAATTCTGATTCTGACATCTATTTCATTAGTACATAATTCACTGTACAGTAGAAGATGATTGATACTTTCAAACTTGTAAGATATTTTAATGATGAACTGACAAAATCTGCTGCCCCAGTTATTGCTGGTTATTGGAAAGAAACTTGGCAGTGAATCTTCATTAATAATTCGTGAAGATTCCTATAGAAGGTCTTTACCTTCTGGATAATTTTTATTATACAGTAATCCACAACTCGATTAAGTTTATTTTTAACAAGTGATGGTTTTGCCGGGTGTGGTGGTGCACGCCTTTAATCCCAGCACTCGGGAGGCTGAGGTAGGAGGAGCATTGTGAGTTCGAGGCCAACTTGGGCTACAACTCGAGTACAAGGCCGGCCTGAGCTACATAGTGTGACCCTGCCTCAAAAAACCAGGGCCAGGAGTTTGGCTCAGTGGCTTAAGCACCTACCCTGGCAGGTGCGAGGTTGTGAGTTTGATCCCCGGTGCCGCAAAAAAAACCAAACAAACAAACAAACAAACAAACAAAAAACCCAAGTGATGGTTTTAAGTATGCAGATCATTTAATAACTTCAAAAAATTAATACAATAGAGTTTATGTTTTATCAAAGTAAAAAATTTAAAAAGCAAGATTAAAGTAGCAATTAGAAAAGTTCCCGATTTGTTAAAAGTTAATATTTGCTTTGTGGTCTTTTCTTAATAGTTTCTTCTGTCAACAACAGCCTCATTTTAATATAATCCAGTTCAAATGGAATCAGATAGATCAGATCTTAAGAGAGATATAAAAGTTTTTTAAAAAAATGATGGTTATTCAATTTAGAAGCACCCAAACAGGAAGAAAATATATTGTATATTTTGATATCCTCAATATTGTTCTAAAATCATATCAAGGGTAATGAATAGTTATAATGTGTCCTAAAATGATGTAATCTCAAGTGATTGCTATTTTAAAGAAAAAATTTACATTTTATTGTACTTTTGTTATAACTAAATTTCTGTTGATAGTAAGAACACATTAATATTTAAGAAATTAGTATTAGATTACATTAATATATTAAAATGTAAATTTAAAATTATTTAAAATATAATCTAACTTCCTTACTGTGGCAAATCTACTGATGTAAATGGGTCAAGAGCACTGTGAACAATAGTTGATTCTGCCTCCATTTGGTTGTATTTACCATCTATAGACAATCCTGGTATCATACTTGACTCCATGAAGCAATCTTTAAGTTTAAATGCTGAAAATAATTTTTAAAAATTTTGCACATATTCATTTAGCACCTTCTGTATGTTAAGCACTATTTCAGATATTCATGTAACAGCAAAAAGGCTCCAAAACTCTCTTATATGGAAATTTTACTTTATCTTAAATTAAAGACTTCTAGATATTAAAAAAATAAAATGTGGTATTTATGCACAATGGAGCATTGCTCTGCATAAGAAATGATAAACGAGGCATTTGTCAGTAAGTGAATGCACCTGGAGACTCTAAAATTAAGTGAAATAAATCAGACTTACACGTTTAAATATCACATGGCTTCTCTTTCATGACAAACCCTAAATATACATGAAGAGCAATATAAAAATTAGGTAATAGGAAGTAGGGAAATCCTGTTCAAATGGGTGGTACATCCAGTGCAGCTCTTGAAACTTTGGAGGGAGGATAGTGGAGGATGAAGAAATGAAGACTACAGTCAGAAAACTGAGATAAGTTGGAGCCCCTCTCCTGATTTGAGAAAGGACTGTGCAACAACTACAGTGCATTTATTTATACAATCAGCAGAAGGCTGACTTCAGGAGAATTTTAAGGGGAGGCTATGATCTGAAAGAGGAAAAGCATCTCATCTTTAGCAAAACATCATGCCTTGGTGCTTACATGGGGAACAAGAGACTGGTCATCTATGTTAGCTCAGGGGAAGGCCACGTCACTTTGTGCATCTACTCCCTGAACTGTGTACATTTCTCACGGAGCTCTGCCAAACTCATGAGAAGCAGTGACCTTGTCCTAGATGCCTGAGGTACAGACAACTTCACTCCCAACAAGATAGGAAAGAAACAAGAAGAGATGGAGCGGGATAGAGGGAGGGAGGGAAAAGGGATGAATAAAAAGAATTGCAGAATAAAACAGAAATAGAGATTTGCAAATGAGAAGGGGAACCAGAGTTGGAAAAAGCAGTTTGGGTGGAAGAGGAAGGTGACAAAAAATAATTATACAAACTACCCCACAAGAAATGTATGCATACAAACTCCCCCAGAAGAAACACAATTATTATATAATGCAAATATGTACTAATAAAAAATTTACATTAAAAAAATAAAGAATAGCCTTACTTAAAGTATAAGCTCTGAACTTCTGTTTCTCCATCTATAAAACAGGAATAAAAGTACATACTGCATAGGGTTGTTAGAGGGAACAAACTAAATGATTCCTGCAAGACACCATTCACACTTCTGGGCAAATAGTACTCTTTAAAGGAAGCTATTATCCTCTTCATTATAGTTGTCATCATTACCAGATGACTTATCTCCCCTTGCCATATTATAAGCCCCTGGAAGGTAGGAACTGTGCCCTAGCTATTTCTGCATCCTCACCATACATAGTTACTCTAAATACCGTTAATCACTTAAATTATATCCATCTTTCTCCCCAAATGGAGCTCACGGCAGGGATGCAAATGTCAAACTTCACCTCATCCCTCTCTGTCTATTGCCTGCATCTCAGGGAATCTGAGTATTAATCAAGGCCATATACCAAAAGCAGGCAATGATATTTATGGCATATTTAGCAGCACTGAGACTATTCAAAATTAATTTTTCTTCATTCTCCAAATGAACAGTAACCCTATTAAAATATTCACCTGTGACAAATACTTATTGCTTTTATTTTTCCAGGAGAAGGAAATATCCACTGGGGTAGTATTTCCAAAATGCTTGTCTGCACAAGTCTAAATTGCTGTGGCAGTGCTGAAATTCAAATATAGAGGACATATAATAAGTCACAGATTCAGTCTTTGACAAGAAAAGAAAACTAAAAAGACATTCTAAAACTGAAAATCATGTTTCCTGGTTCATAACTGAATTGAGCTGAGGGACTTCTATGCTAGCCTGTGAATAATGTACTGTGATTTGGAAATGTAATTGTTTATATTAATAAAATGCCACTGTACAGAGGCACCTAGCACGTCTGGATTTGGCCACTTTCATTGATTTGACACTGTCTTCAGAAAGAAAAATGGCACAGAAACTCCACCAGTGAAAGATGACTGTTGGGCAGCATCAAAATCCTTATCAGTTCAAAAGTAATTAGTAAAGCATCTGGGATCTTGATTAAAGGTAGTTTCCTGGATACTCAAGACAAATTGCCCAACCCAGGGAGTAAGAATTTTACTTCCTTACTTTCCCCCAACTCTTTTTTGCAGCACTGGGGATTGAACTCACAACCTTGCACTTGCCAGGGCAGGCACTTAAACCGCTGAGCCAAACTCCCCAGCCCTGGTTTTTTGAGTCAGGGTCGCACTATGTAGCTCAGGCCGGCCTTGCGCTTGCGTTGTAGCCCAAGCCGGCCTCGAACTCACAACACTCCACCTACCTCAGCCTCCCGAGTGCTTCCCCCAACTCTTGACTCTACTTTTTATGTCCTCTGGCTGGCCCCACACTAGTGCCACATTAATGGTTTTTACCTAAAAATATTTATTGAGGTCAAGTTCACATGTATAAAAAGAGATTTTCTGAGGTATAATCATTACAGAAAAAATGAACATATTTAATATGATAAATTAATGAGTTGGAGCATATGTGCACACATATTGAAATGATCACAATTATAGTAATAGACTGATTCCTCATCTTCAAAAGTTTCCTTTTATCCCTTTGTATGGGATCTGACTTCTTAAAAAATTATGACATGAACATTACAATCACCCAAAGTTAAATAATCTTAATTTGGGTCTTTCTATATGGAGGAGTTTGCATTTACATAGAAGTCACTAGTTTCAAACTAAAGGGATGACAATTTATAGTAGAATTTGTGGGGGTAGAGAAAAGCATTCCAAGAAGACAAGAGTCTTCGTTGACCACTATCTTATTTTTCCTTGTAGTGAGATTTATTTTTTTTGGTACCAGGGATCGAACCCACAACCTCGCTCCTGCCAAGGAGGCACTTAAGCCACTGAGCCAAACTCCCAGCCCTGTAGTGAGATGTTTTAATGAGCATCAGAAATTTTAGGGGGACAGCAATTAAATAAAATATGAACTCTGGGAGAAACCCAGAAAAATCTTGACATGTGTTGGTATTTCCATGTGCTACTACCCAGTTTCCTAACATTGTGGAACAAAAGAAGCTGTGAATAAAAATGGCCTTATAAATAGAGATGAAGGGAAGGCACTGGAGAAAGCTGAATAAAGACTTTAGCTAGAGGTTTCATCGAAGACAAGTATTTACTGGGTAACATAATACCAGTCCATTCTCATAGGACACCATGCCCAAACATGTCGCATGTACAGTACAGTGCTTAATAATCTGCAATTGGTATCTTAAATGTCTTACTCTTATTTTTTAACCGACATTTTCTAAGTGAAGTCTAATGGGACATTGAAGAATATACTGAGAACTTACAGCTTTAGTTTACATGTATTTCCATTTCTTGTCACCTCCCCAACTTTTTGGTAAGAGTCTTTTTATTCCTTGGTATTCTAAGACCCACCTGGCTTTCTCTCCTCACCTCTGCTCAGTGACTACTGCCTCTCTTCGCTTCCAGTGGGGGTCTGATACAGGCATATGGAGAATCAAGAAAAGGTGTTTGTGACTTGCAGTGTCTTACAGAAGGTCCTGCCATCCTCAGAGGGCAACTTTGAGGCACATTTAGCAGGTGACTTTGTGGGAATGAATGTCTCACTCTCCTTGATTCAGTTAACAATCATGTCCCTCTATGGAAGTTTGCAGTTCCTTGATACGTTCCCCATTCATTGTGGGTTGGTCTGATAGGTCTGTGGGAAGAGGATATTTACTTTTCTGTTCTTAGATGGAGCACAGTATATCAGACTGATGGCTAGTAGGAGGGGAAACCTCACTTTCCCAAGCATTTGTGAAAGTTTACACTCACTTGGCATTTATTCTCTTGCAAAAAAAGGTGGCATTAAATAGTACAGAAAAAAAAAAAGGAAAATGAAGGGATTTTAGTCCTAGATAGCAATAGAGATGACACACATTTTACTATTCCTCACAATATGGTCAGTTAACAATCCTGTGCACTCTACACTTAAAAAAAAAAAGAATAGGAAAGCCTTGACAAGCAGAACAAAGGCAATTAGAGGCATTAGTACCGGAGGAAATAGGTGGCAGTGGATTCCCTAGATTTTCTTTTTGTCTCACATATACTGGATTTGTTCTACAGAGAAAACCAACTTGGAACAACAGCCAAGAAACACCAGTGGACCAGTTTTTTAACAATCCAAAAAAAAAAAAAATCCTGCTCTCTGTAGCTAAGGGACGACTAGAAAAAGAACAGCCCAGTGAGACAGAAATCCTTTAGACAATTACTGCTCTACTTCAACTTAATACTGCAGAAACAAATATGGGCCCATACCACCCATGCTGGCAAAGGCAGAGTGGGCAATCTATCCCTCTGCCACCATCAGATGCTCAACTGCTCACTGCTGAATAAGGTAATAGGTTCCCTTGAGCTCAGTAGAACGCATGGAGGGAACCTGAACTTCTACTCCAAACCAGTGGTAATAAGAAACTCCCTCCTCTTCTTGCTGGAATCCTGTTAGAGAAGTGGCAAGTCGGGAATTATCTACCGCCCAATGGTAATGAATATTTTCCCCCACCCATTGATATCAATGAAGGGAATGGAAGGAGAAGAACAAGTCAACTCTCTCCCTTCCAGCCAGGAGGTATCTGCAGAAGCCTGAACTCCCACCCATGTCTAGCAGTAAGGAGGTCATCCTCTAATACTACAAGGTAGAGTCAAGTTGGGACTTGGACTTTTACTTCCATCTGGCAATAATGAAAATGTTTCCCAGTTTCTAACTGTTGCATCGTCAAAAAAGCAGATTTGTCTATGGCCATACCACCCTGAACATGCCAGATCTTGTCTGATCTTGAAAGAGGCCTGCTAAAGCAGGAGACCTAGACCCAAAGTTGTCTAAAACAATACTCAGAATATTCAGGAAATTAAAAAAGTCACTCATTATACCAAGAACCTGAAAAATCTCAAACTGAACAAGAAAAGATAGTAAGTTATGGTAATTTCACAATGATAGCGATATTAAAATCAATCTGGGAAGAATTTTAAAGTAGCCATCATATAAATGAATAGTAAACAGTTTAAGCATGCTTGAAGCAAAAGAAAATATAGAAATAGCAACGAGAGCCGGGCGTGGTGGTGCACGCCTTTAATCCCAGCACTCGGGAGGCTGAGGTAGGAGGAGCATTGTGAGTTCGAGGCTGGCTTGGGCTACAACGCGAGCGCAAGGCCGGTCTGAGCTACACAGTGCGACCCTACCTCGAAAAAAACCAGGGCTGGGAGTTTGGCTCAGCGGCTAAAGCACCTGCCCTGGCAGGTGCGAGGTTGTGAGTTCAATCCCCGGTGCCGCAAAAAAATAAATAAATAAATAAAAAATAAAAAATAAAAAATAAAAGAAATAGCAACGAAAGGTTCAGCAAAAAAAAAAAAAAAAAAAAAAAAAAAAAAAAAAAAAAAAAAAAAAAAAAAAAAAAAAAAAAAAAAAAAAAAAAAAAAAAAAAAAAAAAAAAAAAAAAAAAAAAAAGAAGAAGAAGAAGACTTAAAGCCTAACCAGATGTGGAATTGGTGTGGATCTCCTTAAACCTCCCCTGTCTGTGGCTAGTATTAGATAGTGCAGGCCTTGATGGATAAGAACAAGGGGACCCAATAGAAAAGGGGCTCTGGGAGTTGATGGAGAGGACTAGAGAGAGGAGAGGGAAAGGAGAAGAAGAAAGGATCAAGATATGGTATGTATATGTACCAATTTCCCATGATGAATATACTTGTTATGTATTATAAACATGTATTTTAAAAATGGAAGATTTAAAAAAGGACAGCCTTTTGAGTAGTTTTTCCCCTTTCACTTTCATTTTTGCTTGATCATTTTTTGCTTGCCTATATCTTGTAATCTGCACACCTACTTTGACGATAACAATATGCAATATATTAACCACTGTCAATCTCCTATTACTTTGTTTTGAAATTCTAATACCATCGTTTTTATTCTTTTTTCATTTTTAAATTAAAAACAAAATGAGAGCCAAGGTCTATATGGACTGAGAACTGGGCAGGCCTAACATAGAAGCTCTACGACTTTAGTTTAGAAAAAAATCAGATAGCCCTTGAATTATTTGTTTTGCTTCTTTATTGTCTTCTCGATCATATCATGAGGTTTTTAGGTCCTAAAACCTCACCTTTTACTTCTTTGAATCCCACAAACCTTGTAGCAAAATGTTAGACACAGGGTTAGATAAGTGTTCAATGATTGCTTGATTTAGCATTGTTCCAGGCCTATAGGAGTGCAGGAAACACGGGTGACATCAGAAGTCTTTTGACCATCTTTAGCCTAGTCCTTTTTAGGTGCTAACATGAAATTAAGATCCATGACTTTGGAGATAAATGGAGAGAAACAAAATTTTGTGTGCCCTATTGGGGAAGAGAGAAACCACATATTTAGTCACATGAACTTCCGTCCCTATGTAGCCTCCAAATAAGACTATCTCTACAATCAACCCAATGGATAAAATAAGAATCAACTAGATTGGGAATCTGAAAAAAACGATCTGTGTTATTGTGTCTGTCACATGCTGTATAATGTGGGACAATAAATATTTTTACAGACCCTCTGCATATGGATTTAAATTGGTTTTGTATCTTTTCTGTCTTTCACTTTCTTTTTTCAATTTAACAAATACTTCTATAGCACTTAATGTGTGCCAGGCAATATTTTCAGATTTTTATGAATATTAATTTACTGGTCCTCAAAACAGTCCTATTTAGAATAGGAAATGGAGGCACAGAGAATTTAAGGACACTGCAAAATTTTGTGTAGGTAGTGGAAGGCAGATATATTATTTAAATCCAGGTTAACTGGCTCCATGATCCCTGCTCCCTTTCAGCATTAATCTTTGCTATTTTACCATGTACTTGGAAAAGATGCAGGTTTTGAGGATAGAAATGATCATGAACCAAAACTTGCCCTCCAAGCTCTAACCAGTCACCTCACATTTGTTTGTTATGTAATTGCAGGACTTTTGGACAGAAGCCTGTAATTTTTCTGGAAGATGATTAGTCTAAACAGGGTCAGCTGTAGGATGATGGGCCACTCATGGGCCAAATGAAAGCAAATTCAAAAACAAAGCTTCAAGTGGCAGAGAAGCTGGGAACTCCTATACTAACAAGTTAAAAATGGAATAGAATGCATAACACTAGTGCTCTTTGTTCAATACCATCACTATGATATGGGAACCTTGTTGCTGTTACTAGGCAACTAACAACTTTTTCTGCTTTCACTCTCCAAGTTGATATAAGCAATTGTGCTAAAAATAGTGGAGCTTCAGTAGGGTACATCATTGTATCAAGACTCTTTGGATTCCAAAGTAGAGGAAAACTCTGCTCAATGTGCCTTCATAAAAGGACTTTTAGTATCTCATACCTCCAGGCGTAACTGGATCAGTGATTCATAAAATCACCATCAGCATTCAGTTTCTTCATTTATACTCCTCAGTTGTACTTTCTCAGAAAGTCTTCACTCTTAATCAAATAAGTTGTCTTCTCTTAATGAAAAGATTACAGTCAGCAGCAATTACAGCCACAACCCTTCTATATACTATTCTAGTAGGGAAAAAAGGAAGCATCTTTTTTAACATTCCCAAGAAAAGTCATAAAACTTGCTCTACTTGGATAAGTTTAGGTGGCAAGCCTACTTCCCAGAAAAGTCACAGTGGCAAATCAAACAATATAAGGTGTTTGACTTAGGCCTGGTCCCACAGATAGGGGTGGAAAGCTACCCAGGATGGAGAAAGGAGTTAGATCTCCTCATGAAAATTAGAGAACACTGTCAAAAGTAGAATATTTGCTGGGGGAGGCAAAAAGTAGATGCCTCCCACAACCACATCTGAACAATATATTATTTCTTTCAAGTAGAAAGTATGCATTCTGATAAAAGGGCACCAGAAAAGTTTATTTAGGCTTCCAAATCTTCTAGGTAAGTCTTTACAGCAACACTATTTAACTACATCAATTCATAATATACACGGTACTAATTTAGGTGCAGATAGCAAAGAATAAGATTAAATGGGGCAAGATAGAATATCAGTGTTGTTTTGTTTTGTATTTGTCTAGTGGTCAGTGATCAGTGGAATGTTACTCTGCCTTAAAGGTAGAGAAACATGAGTCCTTTGTAGGGAAATGCATGCATTTTAGAACCCTAATGTTAGTTCAAATAAATCAGACACACATGATTAAATATTACCTGGTTTTATTAACTAATTTATCAATTCTCATATAAGAAATACAAAATATAAATAAAAAGCAAAATAATAAGACAGATCGAAGGATGTAGGTAGATAAATCTTTCTCAAATGGGAAGAGGATCAACAGATGGAGGAAGGGGAAAAGGAAAGGAGGGAAAGGGGGTGAAAAAAGGAATTAAGATGTGTTAATGTATATGTAACAACTACATGCAAAGAAGGAAACATTATGTACCTCAAACATATAATACAAAAGAATAAATGGGGCATTTAAAAGGAAAAGTCTAAACAGTGAGAGGTCCCAGGAATTGGACGTATTTAATACTTTAATATGTTGTCTGTTAGGGATCAGGAAACTTTTTCTGTAAAGGAGTGGAAAGTAAACATTTTTGGTTTTATGGACCATATGTCCCATAAAATGTTAAACAACCATAGGTAATATGTAAACAAATGTGTGTAGTTATAGTCCAATAAAACTTCATTGATAAAAGCAAGTAGTAGGCTAGACTTATCCCACAGAAGATAGTTTTTGGACACCTCCTGTTGTAGATGAATAATAATGTACCATGTAGGAGTATGGTCTCCAATTTTACGGATACATAAATGATTTCGAGTTCTGCCTCTGTTGTTTATGAGCTCTGGGTCCAGGAACAATTTCCTAACTACTCTAAACTTCGATTTCGTCAACCACATAATAAGGATAATGATAACAAATATCTAAGGAGATTTCCATGAGAATTCAAGAGAAAATGCATATAAATCAAAAGACACAATGCCTGGCATATAGTTATTGGTCAATAAGTAGTATCTGCTATTAATATAATTACTAGCAAGCAAGTGTGTCAGGGAAACTATAGGAACACGTTGTGAGAGCACTGAGAAGGAATAACAATGAGGTCCAGTGTTGTTTAAAAGATATCTTTTCATTATACTGTATTCTAATTGCATTTTTAGTGTAATATATTTTACAACTCAGAAAGAGAATTATGGCCTTCACCACAGGGTCTTCAAAGACTCATTTTTCAAGGAACTGAAAAAATCTGAAAAGGTCAAAAAGGCCCTGAATATCGTTTTTAAAAAGCATTAGTAACTAAATAGAAAATTTTATCTTATTTTATGTCCACACTGGGAGTTTGGGTAGTTAGTAACAATTGGCCTCCACTAAAGACTGAGTAGAATTGCAGAAAGTTTGGAAAAGGCACAATGGAAGTATTAATAGTCTTAATGGATAAACACATGAGGTCCCACTAACAACAGGGAAACTTCAACCTTGGACACCATTCTGGAAAGAATGTGTAGTATACTGGTAAAAGCATTGCCTGTCAGTCAGACCTAGACATGAGTCTTGGCTGAGTGACCAATTAACTTTAGAATGACAGAATTATCATGGATAGCTAAGGGAAACACAATGTTTGACAGTTTACTCATGGTTAAAATAAATGAGAACAGGACTACCTTCCCATAAATTCTCCTTGAAATGGAACTGTTGGAAGGTGATATTCTCTAAGGTTGTTAGAGTGAGGGCAGTTCTCAAGTTAAATGGTTAACTGCTGTCTGCATTAATCAAATTTTTATTTTAACTTTGATTTTCCCATGATGATGGCAAATAACAGCCATCAGAAGACTTTAAAAATTGTCATTGTCTCCTTGCATTGTGCAGTAACTGTAAACATTACTGTTCCAAAGGACTCAATGCCTTTGAATGAAGTGTTACAGAAATATGAAGACTTTCTGTTAGAAATTTTTGTTAGGACCCTGACTCAATGAATATTCAATAATATAATGCAAATGGAATATGCTTTTAAATGAGTCAAAGAATTTTCCCCAATTTATGAGGAACACAAATGAAATTTCAAATTTCTAGAAGACACTGATTTGTTCTATGCTTCCTTTTAGACTAGAGTATGAGTTTTAGCCAGTGGTTATGTGAATACAAGTTATTAGAGTGGCGATAGGAGGTGTAACTGGGTCTGTTAAGGTAATCAGGAAGGTGTGACTTAGAGAATTTCTTGTTTAATTCTCAGAGAACATGAGGTTCTGACATGGGAAAGATGTGCTTTCAAATTTTAGTTCAATAACTTGCTAGTTGTATGAAGGAGACAGATAAGTTAGCTGCTCTGAACTTTCAGTTCCTCATTTTAAATTGAATTTTTAAAACTTATAAACATGCAGTGAACACTAAATGCTAGAAACGTGTATTACATCTTTTAGTGACATGAAGCTTAAATAACTACCACTAACAAATTAAAGCACTCAGTGCAGTGTTTGGAATACAGTAGGCATTATTAGATATTATTTGGAGTAAAGTCATCATTGCTGGTTTCAAAGGGATAAATCTTCTATGCATAGGAAAGATAGAATAGCCGCATAGTCCTCCACCAGGCCACTGTAAGGAAAAGTTGGTGAATACAGTCATAATTAACTAATCACTGAGCTGGATAGATGAGAAAACCAGACCCATGTAGGCTAAGTACTAAAATCAATGAATAGGAAATAAGTTTAAACAGATCAAAGAATCAAAGCCACTACCAAGAAGTAATGCCAATAATTTAGTGCATGAATGTTCAAAGGTATAGCCATGATCAATGACTGGCCAATCTGGCCTGGGCAATAAGATGTTTACCAAGAGTTTGACTGGCTTTACTAACTAGTGTAACTAAGTTTGGAAACTTTTGTTTTTAAAATATGGTCAGTGACTCCTGGTCCATGATGACATTAAAGATCCACAACACTATATTCTTTAGAAAGCTTTTCCAATGAAACAGGTTACCAAAGACAAGCATTTTTAAAAAGTGATACAAGCTTCTAAAGCCCTTCCAAAGGCATGTGGTATTTGATTTTGCCAAGATGCTAGTAAAAAATTGTTTATATTCTAAATGCTGTATTTCATTTCAGTGCATTGTGAGAACATATAAGATGAGCTGGGTGAAGATGACATTTCAGAATTTAGGAAAACATGATATTACTGTATCACCATGGATAGAAGTCACAGCAGTGACTACAGTGACAGCATGGATCCTATGAGTTTTCATCTGGACAAAATGGAAGTGGTAAGACTAAGGCCAGTCACCCACTTTTCGCTCTCTAACAGTGCTTTTCAGTGGCTTATGTCTGCAATTATATGTCATCCATGACAGTGTGTTCTGACACATTGAACTATGTAGTACGATAAAACGCTTCTTGGTGTGAGGGAAGATACGTGTAGCAAGTGAAAACCATATGTAGCAACTTTATTATGACTACAGAAAAATGAGAGAATATGGTGGTAGGTTAGTTGATGTTGAGGCAAGTTTCCTTGAGAGGTCAATCTTCAGTGCATTCACTATGATTCACACTGTGGTGCTGAGTTTGCAGTGATCTTATTTTTAGTGTGCTGAAAGGTGATTAAGATACAAAGAATTGATGCTATTACAATCCACAAGAAACTGACATGCAAGCCAAAGCCATTTTATTCACTTATGAGAAACACCTGCCAAATAGTCTTGAACACTCACGTCAAGTGGTTAGCAAATATCTTTCCCATAATACAGTTTATATAAGAAAGCAACTACAATGAGATTATTTGGAGACTATGGAGTTAGAACAAAAGGAGATATGTATCAGCTTTAATGACTGATGACACAAATTGGGATGAACTGGGGGCTCAAGCCCATTGCAGTGGTAGACCTGTCAAATGGCCTACTGGTCATTATCCTATCTCTGAGGCTAGAAAGATTACTGATGCCCATATTTCTTTCATTGTCTCCTTTTACAGGTTCAGTGTGGACCATTTTCTTGTTAGTAATTAATTTTTCAACTTTATCATGAAATGATTAGCTCCTACCTTTTCAGGGGCACCAGTCATATAGCAGATTTACTTCTCTAACACTGCATTTTGATTGGTCCTAGGGTATAATCCAAGCCTTTGAACTTACAGATGACATCTTTGAGTAGGTTACATTTCATCTGTTCTTTGTAGATTCTAATTAGTTTCACTTTCATAAAAACTTATGTAGCTATAAGTGCTGAGGACACTCCTTTGTAACCCTTCATCCTAAGTAATGAGTCATTCTAGTTGAAGCTGATGGTTTATAGGGAATAGTATTACTATAACAAAATTTTGAAATGGTTGCTAGGTAGTAAGCAGTGAAGCATTATCGAAGATTCCAATAAATATGTTCAGTTTGGCTATTGAATTGAATCACACAGTATACAAGAGACTTTCGATAGAAGTACCTCAGCAAAGGGCCTACGAGAATGGGAAGTGAACTGGAGTTCACAGACCTGGACAAATTATCATTGCTAAGAGGCTATGAAATCAGAAGATTTTTTTGAAGAAGAAGATAATTTTGCTGTCAAGGCAGTGTCCATACAGAATTAAGGTGATACATCTTTAAGGAGAACTCACAATGGTAAATTATGGTCCTAAAATAAGGAAAGATTGGTGATCACGTTATTTGAATGATCCTAATGGCATTCCAGAAACACAATGGAGTGAGTGAAGAAAGAGACTGGAGACCACTGAGTTAGTTATTTATTTAAAAATATTAGTGGAAATAGATTAGGATACCTCCAGGCAATCCCAGTCACTCAAAGTTCAAATAGATCTGTCTATTGGAGGATCTCGTACAATCCCAGTAACACAATAGAGATTTCTCAACATAACTAGAATATGTGCACTGTGTCTCCTTATTGTTGGAAGTCATGGAATAATGTGGATATATAGCAAACTATTGATAAAGGGGACCCTGCACATGCAAGTATAGTTTGGCATAGTATTTAATGAGGCACTGATGGGAGAAACTATGTATTTGTTGGCACTACAGAATGAGAATAGCAAGATCTAGCTGTGTTCAAATGCTAAAAAGTTGCAAGAATTTTCCAGGAAAAATGCCAAAGCACAATGGCACTTCATGTTCTGAAAGGCCTGATGGCTGCTAAGGAACATGTAATTATTTACCTTTAAGCAATCCATTATAGGGGGGGATATATCATCACCAAGAATAAGGGACCAGAGGACTAGTAATTACCAGCAATTTCTGATCCTCAATGGATACCCTTAGCACTTTAAGGAGCTGAGGACTAGGAGCATCAGCTCTTTATGTACAGAACTCATGTGTGTCAAGGCCGCAACACAATCAAATTCCCCCACTTCTTGAATTTTATACACAGATGGTGTCAATGTATGTGTCCTAAGGTTCTGCCAATGAGATGGTTGAGAAAGTTTCCTGCAACTCTGATTTTCAAGATCTTCTGTTAGATGCAGGACCCTGAAAGTGTGGTATATAAGGTTGGAGCTCAAACGCAATTGGTGATTATCCCAGATAGTGACCAAATTGAGGCTCCTACATAGGGAGTTACTATAGGACCTGATTCGCAGTCTTCAGTAGAGATATGTTTGGCCATATTCCCTGTTCAAGGCAACGAGAATATGATCCAAACACAATAATTATGATAAGGCATCTTCTTCAAAGCTCACTAAATATCTTTCAGAGGTCATTATTTTAAACTATTTCAACTTAGCTATAAGATATTCTGGAACCTCAAATAAGATCATTAGTGAAGCATGGGAGACAGCTGAGATGGATAAGGTATGGCTAAAAGTATATGACTTCAGAAGGGTTCAACAAGTAGTGTTCAAAGGGTCATACAATCTGGTTTGTAAATAACCAGGAGATTTGGTTTGTTAGGCAAGAAATCTTTGGACAGTACCAAAATACATAGCTGTGTGGATGAGTAGTTCCAGGAAGGCTGGTTTGTGTCGAGGCTAGACTCTAGTCAATAAGTAGAGCAGGATCTAGCCGTTAGAAGGTGAATATTAGCAGGATATGGTTATGCAACTAGTATTTCAGGCAAAGGACATATGCCGACATGAAACTACGTACAGATCAAGAAGGTTGAGTATAAAAGTGCTAGGCTAATTTATAGGCACACATGACACAAGATTTAGCTCAATAAATTCAACCCAAACCTCATCTATTGGTGAGGATGGAATTCCCAATGTACCACCAAAGCTATATTTATTGGCTTAGCCTAGGAGAGTTTGGCCTGCAAATTTTCCATAATCTTAGAGGAATTGGTCCCAACTATAGAAGTGCCTGTGAATTGTTTTCATTATTACTAGCTCATTGGTGAATGGTCAGCTCCCAATGAATGAGACCTAGTTGTTTAAATTCCCAGAATCACAAGAGTTCATGACTGCCTGTAAAGCAGTATCACATTTCTCCACTTGTATTTTAGAGTTAGTACAGGATATAAATCAGTAAGATTGAGAATGAGAGGGATACAAGTTTACAACGTGACCTTCTGAGCCCCCTTTATTGGTAAGTTGGGTTATTTGTCCTTGCTGGGGCTCGAGAACGTTTGGCAAGGCAGTCTCTTGTGAAGTGATCAGCCTGGCTGCAGTAGAGGCACAACTGAGTTTCCCGTTGGCGTGCTCTTTTAGCTGGGGTGAGAGGCAGCTGTCCTCCCCGAAGCTGGATAGTCTCTTCCTTGGGTCGTGGACCTGTGGAGCTGGAGAGGGATTGGTGGTGGTTCAGGGAAGCCAACATTGGGAGTTGGGCATCTGACTGTAGTAGCTCTGGCTTGTTATTACGTTTCTTGTCCAACTGAATGCACTGAATTATCAGATCTGGGAGATTTTCCATCATATCTGTGGCACTTGTTTCATCCTGGATAAGGTCAGACAGTCTCTCATGGAACTTTTCTCTGTGATTTGTTTTCTTACAACTCAGATTTTGAGAAAGGAACTGGAAAGTAGGAACATCCTGCTGAGAGGTGTTGTCCCCTTTGTCAAACTTAGCATTCATCAGAGGGTTCATTTCTTGTTTTATAGGTTCACTAGATGACTTCTGGAAGTCAAGAGCAAAGTTTTCATTTTGCTTCAGTGGAGTATTCTGGTCATACTCAGAGTAGACTCCAAAATTTTCCATCCGTTGAAATAAGTACTCAGAAAGGAGCTTGACTTGGGCATCAATTAAAGGATTGGGAATCTTAAAAGCTGTCAAGTAGGTAATCAACTGAGCAAGAAATCCTGAATGGTTGCCAAGGTCACCCTGAAACTGGGCAAAATGCTTAAATGATCAGGGTACAGACATCACTGTGGTGGTCAGAGCAGGCATGATGTTACTTCTTGGAGCAGAATTTTCTTCAGGAAGATACTGTGTTGTGACTGCTGAATCAAATTCTCTCTTTGAAGAAAAGAAGGGTCTACCTTCAAGCTTTGTGGTGACTCTGTGTATTTCTTCATTATGTCTCCTAGAATAAGGTCAGACTGAGTAGAACTGAATACTAGTACTAGAGATCAATGAAAAACTGTGACTTTGTTCTGTGATCGGACAGCCAGTGTCACTAGCAAGCAGCCAAAACTATCAGTTATGAAAAGTCACTAGTGGATGATGAGAGCTGATTGGAGAGATGCTCAAAAATGTCTGCTATTCAGCGATGCCCCTTCTTCAAGGAGAATGTCAATGTTCGGCACATTCAGAAGAAATGTTACCTTAGAACACATAGAAGAGTTGGAATTAAGAAGATATATGCAATAGTCACAGCAGTTTTCTGTCCACCCTCCCTTTATAATACAGGGACAATTTGCCCTCATACTAAGTCATGGTTATAAAGTTTTTCACCAGAGAGTCAAACAATTTTATAATCCAAAGTGATCTTAGAGATCATCTAGACCAAATTCATAATTTCACAGATGTGTAAAGAGAGACCCAAAGAAGTGAAGGTGTTTGCCTAAGGTCACCAAGTCAGTTAACATTAGATTTGGCAGGCTCATGAGGGCTGGTATTCTAAATAGCTCTTTCTCTGAGACTATAATTGTGTTCATTTGCATATACTTTCTAAATATGTACATAGTTCATGTTTCTGGGTATTTCAAAATGCAAGCTGGGAAGAAGAAGCATCTATAACACCATGAAGGTTGTTAGAAATGCAGAATCTCATGTCCCATCCAAGAACTATTAAATAAGATTCCCAAGGTGACTAGAATGAGCATTTAGGTTTGCAAAATGCTACTGTAGAGAGTAATCTAAATTGGAATAATCATACCCTTCAGTGCCCAAGCCTACCTTCTAATATTGTTGGAATCTGCTTGCTGTGATGTTAGTTAATCCATTTTTTCTGGCTACCTAGTTTCAGTCTGGGGCCACATTTTGTTGCCATGGAAATAATCAAAATATCATAGGCAAGATGAAGAGGTAAGATTGAGAACCAAGCAAACAAGAACTGAATATTCTTAAAAGTACAAAGATCAAAATGTTAAGCACTTCTCCCTGCTTTAAAAACAAGAATAAAGCCACCAACAAAAGTTAAAATGATCACCAAATACATGGCACATCAGTTGAACTAGTCTGTATTTCTGTTTCTCTGTATGACTTACTTTGTGCAGCATACAATTTATATATGTATAAAATCCAGAGGTGGGTAAAAGGAGTACATGACTGAATTTTTAGAAACAGACTTTTTAAGGTTTTATTTGATGCCTCTGACTTTCTAGTTCTATAGAAAAATATTGGGAGACTAAAATAGCATAAAATTGGGTCCCAGAAATTGATCCATACAATAACATTAATTAATCGAGTGACCTTGAAGCACTCATTTGGGTCTCAATTTTTTTGGTGTGTGTGTGGGAGGATTGAGGCGAGGTCTTGCCCTACAGTTCAGGCTGTCCTTGAACTCACTATGTAGTCCAGGCTAGCCTCAAATTCTCAATGATCCTCTTGCCTCAGCCTCCTAAGTGCTGGGATTATAGGCATGTGCCACCACACTTAGCTTTTCAGTTTCCTTTTCTGTCTAAAAAGGGCGACAATTTTGTCTATGTCAAAAAGGTTGTTTTATCAATGTGATAACAGATAAGTTCTCTGAGTGTCAAAATAATGAGAGGCTTGCTTCCAAAATTGCTCCAAGCACAGCTGAGCCAAGCCCAGCAATGAGACTATATCTTTATCACACACTGCCAAATTAGGAAGATACAGTCATACTCTCCTTTCTTCCTTCCTTTCCATATCTCACTCTCCTAGTCACTTGCTCTAACTTCCAGATATTTTTAATTTCCCAGGTGCTCATTCATGAGTTCTTCCCCACCAATTCTGCAGCAATTAGATAGTCAGATAATAGCTAATAAGGGTTAATGATTGGCTCTTCTCAGTACATTTATATTTTACTCAAATTTTAATGTGCATAAGAGTTAACTCAGTCCGAAAGCCTAGTAGATCTGATACTAGGTTCAGCGCAGAACCTAGAAATCTGTACTTTAGCAAATTAGTCACTTGATTTTGGATGTAGATGATCCCTGTAGAAAAGGCTGTATCTCAAAGAATAAAGTCATATTAGTAGTAACACGGAGAACCAGAAGTGAGTAGAGGATATATTTGGAAGCAAGAAGTTGGTACTCAAGTGACATAGAATGGGTGGTTCCTAATCCTACTTTTGTCTAAAGTCCACAGAGGGTCCACATTGTCCTTCACAACTGCTTGTCATTATCAGGCAGCAGAATGTAAGAGTTAAGCATTGAGTTCTACAATCAAACTGACTGGCCCAAATTCTGGTTTAAACAAAGGCTGTGTCACTCTAGGCAATTATTTCACCTCTTTAAAGATCAGCTTCCAAACATTAAAATGAAGAGGCTTATAATACCTACCTCATGTGTTTATGATGATTAAATTGAAAGAGACTAGCACAGCTTCATGCAGATGGCAAGTGCTCCATAAATGCTATTTATCATTTTATTCTAGGTCTGTCATCTGTTGTCTGTGTTTTGGAATTTCAAAATTTATATTTTTTGAGATTTTAGAAAGGTTCAACACAGAGCATTACTGTTTATTATATAACACTTTCAAAAGTGTTTGGAGAAACATCCCATAATTAAGCTATTAACATTTTTGCAAAAAGTCTGAATACTCATACTAAAAGGGATAAACACTAAATTCATGTCAAGTCAGGTCAATCATTGCTGCCAAATGAGATTTGGCATCAAATTAATAAAGAAGAATTGCCATTTTTATAGAGCTTTTTGATTTCAGAATCAAAATAAGGATTTGTAGTCCTCTAGCAAATTCTGTTTTTCGTTGAAATGGTGTGATTTTGATTTCCTGTCCTTTTCTTCTAACCCCAGAAGTTCCAGAACTGTCTTAAGGTTTCCTGTTTCTTTTCAGAATTATGTATTGAAGGTGGCATGACATTTACTTTTTCTAATTATGTAGCACTGGTGAAACATTTGCTAAAATTATGAGCATTAGTCCAAATGCAAGTCATACAGTGGCCCTGTTGTCAATGGCAATGAATTAATCTGTCAAAGAAAATCTACCTTGTCTTATCATTTTGGGAATTGTTCTCATTTTAGAGGTCAGTGACTTTCTACTGGATTGCCCTCAGAAGACACTGGAGCATAGCCTACCAGTCTAGAGAATCTCACCTTGAAAAAATGAAAAAGAGACAGGACTGGAATGCCTAATGCACAGACTTGGAGGATTAGACTGTTGAACTTGAACCAGGTTTGATACAAAGCTACAAACATTTAACCTCTGACACAAAACTGCAAACATTTAACCATTTACTTGATAGTTATGTGTTTCAAGAAGAAGAAGAACAACAACAACAACAACAGCAAAAACAAATTGGTTTAGTAAAGGATTGCATGCCATTTTGTTGTTTGTGTTCAGTTTGGCTCAAGATCATGGTTAAAATTTTCCCTAGACATAAAATTCCATTCTGAATTTCTTTGAGATTGCATTTGCAAGGTCCTTACTACAGTTTGGATCTGGAATACTCCACAAAGGCTCATATATTAATGACTTAGTCATCAGTTTAGCATTATTGGTGAAAAAGTTTAATTAGTGAGGTCTAGTTGTAGGTTTTAGATGATAGAGTGACCCTTTAAAGGGGATATTAGGACTCTAGTCCCTCCTTTCTC
Source organism: Dasyprocta punctata (assembly GCA_004363535.1). Taxonomy (NCBI): domain Eukaryota; kingdom Metazoa; phylum Chordata; class Mammalia; order Rodentia; family Dasyproctidae; genus Dasyprocta; species Dasyprocta punctata. Next base: position 15,040 of record RJWM01017388.1, on the reverse strand, counting down.
TTTTTGCTTCTCCATTTCCATGGCATGAGCAGTTTTTACCATGCTATGATATACTGCTTCACCAAAGGCCCATAAGCAACTGAACCAAACAATCATGGACTGAATCTTTCAAACTGTGAGCAAAGTAAACCTTTCCTCTTTCAAGTTGATAATCTCAGATATTTTGTTGCAGTGTCAGAAAGCTGACTAACACAAGCCTGCAGTACCCTGTTGCTTATAAAAGGTCTTTGTGACCTTACACTGCCTTAATTTCAAACTATTCTTTTTTAAACATATTTGTAATTTAAAAAGTTTCAGATGCCAATATATTTTTTTTAAAAATTTCAGATGCCAATCTATTTTTTTCATTGGAAGAGGACCCTTTCCCTGGGACCTTGACCAGCCATACATTTCGCTTTTTAGCTTCAGACATTCTGAGGAAAGTTGTGGTCCTAGGTTATAAACTGAGACATAAATAGCTCTCCAGGGTGACCAGAAAGACACAGTATTTGAACTGGTCTAGACAGCTGAATGTGATTCTATCTATGCCACCATCCGTTGGGCAAGTCACTTTCTCTTTCCAGGTCTCAGTTTCTTTATCTGTATATTGTAAATATTTGGCTTCTCAAACTTCAGTGCACATCAGAAATTTTGATTCAAGAGAGCTAGTAGGAGACACAGGAATAGAAATTTTTCCCAATGATATTGACATACATGGTCTTCAGGTTTGACTTCGGAAATAATGAGAATTGGGCATAAAAAGCTACAACATTTGTCAGAAATTTTCAGATTTCACAGTACATTAGAATGCCACTGGAGTTTAACATAGAGATTTCAGTATTTTATCACTAGGGAGTGTGACTCAATGGCTTTGCAATGAAATCCTATAATTAGCATTTTAGTCAAACTCCATAGGTGATGCTGATGAAGAAGTTTTCTCAACAATACTTTCAAGAAATTCTAGGTTGAATACTCTCACTTGATCTTAGCCAAAATGCTGAGAAGTGATTAAGTTGAATATTCTCAAAGGGCCCTTTCTGTTTTAGTGCTGTCTACATTTTTCAAATTAGAAAGTATTTATCTAGAAAAGTAGCTCTTGAAGTGTGTAATGTATAGATTGCTTTTTTCCAAGGTTCTGTCTGAGGTGGCAATGCTCCCTGAAACAGTAGGAACTGATGCAGGGCTGATTTGGGCATGTAATGTTCAGTTAACTTGGAGGCAAGAAAGAGGGTAGCAATTGAGCTGACCATGCTTTTGTACACTGTGATTCTTCTTGAATGGTATATATTACTCTGCTCTTCCCTCCTCCTGTGAATGATCTAGAAAAGCTGTACACACATTTCTATATCAAAAAATAGAGCAATTCAACTTAGGTCAATTTGTCCATTGCAATGACTCAGGCTTCAGATCTTCCTTTACTCTTCAGTCTTCCTTCTGTATCAGTTGGACCCATGGCTTTTGAATTTAGAAGTGTTATGAATATTAGGTCACAGTTTCCTAGTTTTCCTTTCTAATATGCTTAACTCCGTTAGAGCCATACTTGGGAGAAGAAATTACCATAGAGTTAAGAGATAGATGTCAGTAAAAGTGTTAAAATTGAAGACTCATGGCAGATATTTTCAGGCTTTGGGGGTGACTTTAAATTAAACACCCAAATGGATCTATGGATAGGGGTTTTCTTTACTAAAACCATACTCACTGAAGTCAGAGGAAGCCATCAAAATCTATACTTGGTTCCTGTCTTTGAGGATCTTGCACTTTCTTTTAAATAGCCTTTATAACCGTTATGGTTTGTGTCTAGATGTCCCCTCAAAGCATAATGCAGTCATGGGAGCAGGTTTCTAGAGTTTGTGATTGATTCATGGTCCAATGCTGGAATTATGGGTGTGAATGCTCCACCCACTCTGGGACTGGTAGTCTGCATACAATATAAGGGAGGGAAAGAGGATTTCTCTCTCTCCCTCTCTCTCTCTCTCTCTCGCTCCTTCCCTGTTTGCTCTTGTTTCTTTTGCTGCCTTTTGCAACCATGAACTGTTGCTCTTCTGCCACAGCACCCTGCCTTGCAGCCAGCTGAATATGGACTGAAACCTCCACAAACTGTAAGCTAAATAAATCTTCCCTCTTTTAGCCTTGGGTGTCATGTATTTTGCCTCAGCAATGAGAGAAAAGTAACCAATACATAATTTGGTGTCATTAGTTGAGTCATTGTTGTGACTATACCTAATCATGTGGTTCAAGAATCTTTGGGAATGGCTTGTGGGCAGCATTTGGAAAGGTTTGGAGATGTTGCCTGAAAGAGTAGCACTGGAACAAATTAGACTGTTCTTTATGGGAGATTCTGGTCAGAGTTCAGAAGACCAGAAGGCTGATAGAAATTTTGCTGGTAAAGACCAGGCTCAGATTTATTTTTTTTAATTTAAGCAGAAAAAAAAAGAGAAAAAGAAGACATATATAACAAAGACAAAAAAAAAAACAGAAAAACAAATGACTAGAGTAAATGCACAACAGTAACATTACAGGTTTACAAAACAGGATAATAGAAACTTGACAATGGTTGCAATATTGTGCATCATTATCTTTAAAATGGTTGTTTACATTAGCAGATATAGACATGTAAAATTGATCTAATCATATCAGTATTAATTGTTCTTTCTCAATAATGAATACATTCAAGAGTGTGTTCATTTTACTTATCTTACATATACATATATACAGATTTATATCTTTTCCTTTTCCCTTCCCTCTTTCCCCCTTTTCCCTTCTCAGTTACTTTTGCTCTTCGAGCTGTTTTGTACCCTTCCATAGTATTTATTATAGATTTTGGATCATATATACTTTTTCAGTTTCTTACACTAGGGAGACAATACTGATGATAAGGACTGTATTGGCTCTTGGACTCCAGATGATGTATGTTATGGCTTGGCAGAAAGTTTGTCTGCATTTTGCTTCTATCCAGAGACTTTGCCTGAGATTGAGATTAATGGTGGCAAACTAATTAATCTAACAGAAGAAATATCAAGGCAGTTGAATGTTCAGGCTATGGCATGGTTACTGTTGTGGACTTTTAGCCAGATCTATGTTGGGAATGAAGAGCAAATTTCCCAGCACGATGATTTACAATTTTGTGAGTTTGTCCAGAAAGTAAGCTCCAGTAAAGTTGTGGTCTGCAACGATAGAGCTGAGGAGATCTTGATTGCTGAGAAGGAACAAGAGCATAGGAAAGATTGTCTGAGAGCATCAGAAGAAGCAGCAAGTCCACACCCTTTACAGCCTCAAAACTGCAAAGGTGAAAGACTTTGCTTTGAAAAAAAAAGCTGCCAAACATCATGTTCCAGAATGGTAGCAGCAGTTGCACCAGGTTCCAGAATGACAACAGCTGCACCAAGTTCCAAAATGGCAGCAACCTAGAGAATTTGTTCTTTCTAATTTATTCCTCAGAGTGCCTCGAGATCCAAGCACTTGATTCCTATAGCCAAGAGAGTGGGAGACTGTTCCACCTTGCAGTAGACATTGACATCATCCACATAGTGCTGGTTTAGGTGCATGCAGAATGCATGTTTTGTGGGGTCAAGAAGGTTTCCACTGAGATTTCAGAAGAAGGCCTAGCAGGCCAAGGCACTGTGCTCCTGAGAAGGCAATATGTGAAGCTGTGAGTGTGAAGCCAAAAGTTTAGTGGAGATCTCAGAAGTTTGGAGAAACCAGGAACGTAGATTACCTGAGGAAATCTGCAAGGAGGGAGTAGAGCCAGCCTAAGAGAAAAGCCATGGGGGCTACTACCACTGAAAGTGCTGTAGGGTTGGAGTCACACAAACCCTTTGGAGCTCACAATTTGCCACAGACTGCCTCAGATGCTGCATGTGGAACTCAGGACTAAGTGCTTGTCCTGCTGGATTTTGCACTTGCTTTGGTCCCATTCCTTTGTACTTCCCTATTTATAACTTTTGGAATGAAAATTTCTGTCTTGTGTCGTTAAATGTTGGAAGTGTTTAGCTTTCTTTTCATTTGTACAGGGGTTCACAGCTGAGTTTGTCTTACATCTCAGAGACTTGGACTTTTCAGCAATGATGAAACTGCTAGGAGTTTGACAACTCTTAAAGAGGTGGACTAAAATTCCTTTTGCATAAAGGGATGTGCATGAGTATTTGGAGGAACAGGGGTGGAATGTTATGATTTATGTCTGTATGTCCTCCGAAAGCCTCATGCAGTCATGGGGGTTGTTTTTGGAGGTGCCTGAATCAAGAGTTTGTGGCTAATTCATTGTCTAGTTCTGGAATTATGGGTGTGAGTGCTGCACCTGCCCTGGGGCAGGTAACTTGCATACAATATAAGGGATGGGAAGATGGTTGTTCTCTCTGTCTTCCCTTTTTGCTCTTGTTTCTTTATCTGTCTTCTGCCACCATGAACTGTTATGCTTCTGCCATGACACTCAGCCTTGCTACCAGTTGACTATGGACTGAAACCTACACAAACAGTGAGCTAAATAAACCTTTGCTTCCTTAATTTTGGGCATGAGGTATTTTTCCTAAACAATGAGAGAAAACTAACCAAGACAATCACCTTGCTCAACTGAAGTCATATGTTTCCCTCTTGTCTAGCTCTATCAGCATTCCTCCTTTAAGAGTGTCATTGTGTGTATAAAAAATTAAATCTAAAAAACTACTTTCATATTTCATTATTTTGTTCCATCTGGATTACAGTTTTGCTGTTTTCCAAGTCATAAAACCAAAGTGCTGAGATATGAAGTACAAGTCAAGGATCAAGAGGGAAGCTTGACACATACATAACAGTCTCTCAAAGAATCTTTTTGTAGAATACTTTTTCTCAGAGACTAAGAAGAAGCTATCTGAAGATGCCACTGAAGGAATAGAAATGGGAATGGGATTAATCTCTCTATGAAGTAAGTTTTGAGTTCTATATCATTGGATAAGCAGAGCTAGAATTTCACTCTGGTGGGAATTTAGGGCAGGAAAATATAAGAATCAGATAAGAGGGAGGCACCATAAAATGATCTAGTGATTTTAATCACATAAATTCTATAACTTGCCTAAGCACATGACTAAAATATGGGTGAGAAACTGGTTTTTCATCATGTGAAATCTAGAATCTGACTCAGATTCACAGCCTGCCTGAACCTTATTCACTGTGCACTTACGCCACAGTCCCAACTCCTGGAGAAGACGCAGTCGTACAGGTACAGCAGGCCTAATTTACCAATTTGAAATCTTAGTTTGGTTTCTCTTTTTTTCCCAATACTCCCATCATTTCAAACAGTACATGTTGTTTCAAATAAACAATTAGGGGAAGTGTGGAAAAATTCTGATCTGCAGATCCCAAATAGTCATAAAATGATCCCCCTAAATTTGTAATGAAAGGTCTTTTCCTACATTTGTGCTTCCTACTGTCTCTTTCATCTTTAATTCATTAAATGCAATTCACTTATTACTGTATACCACTTGCAACTGATGAGCTGACAGAACCTAGCCTACTGATATTAAACATTGTTTAAGCATTGCCAGGTCCCTGTAGTTTTCTCGCAACCTATGGACCTGGTCTAGGTAGAAAAAGCTTGATCTAAGCACATTAGTATATATTTAGCATATAATATGTTTTCGAATATAAGAAGCATCTTTGTCTGATTAAAGTTTCAACTTTACAAATGAAGAATTTGAAGCTTAAGAAATGAAAATGATTAGAATCATGTTTAGGATCATCTGTGATAAGGCCTACTCACAAGCCCTTCCTAGTTAACTTTCTGTCTTCTCTAAGTCTTGACAGGGAGTGAGCAAGTAATACAGGAATTATACGCCTTACAATTTCTGATGTAAGAATCGATTCATTTAATCACCTAGCCACAGGACCCTAACTTGGTCATTAAATGAGGAATGTCTGTACTGCAAGCTGTTCCTCAGAGTCTCGGTACCTTTTTGCATTCTCATAAGAAGTGTGCGAGTATTACCATCATACACCCATTGAACATGTAGCATTTTCAATGTTTTACAATTTATTTGTATGTGTTTTTTACAAGTGCTCCTGAAGGGCATGCATCATTCATTTTTTTCCTCTATTGGCTGCTCACTATCAGATCTATCATATGTCTTTTGAGAAATATTATAAATGAAAGGAAATGCTTCATTGGGGTTAGGAAGCAGGAGAACTGCTTTCACACATCCAGAAAGCCTTCATGGAGACAAGGAGGTAGTCTAATTCTGTGAATGATAAACATCAACAGTATTACAAACACAAGAAAGCAGACTTGGAATTCCCATAAATTCTAAGTATTAGAAATTCCTGACAGCAGAGTGGGCATCTTCATTAAAAAGAGGAGGAGGCTGTCTATCAGTGGATATAGGCTGAACACTTCCTGGGACTGTTTTGAAGCAGATTCATGCATGAAATAAAGGTTGGATGAATATTTAATGTTTTAATGAAAGTATGACAGACAGTACAAAATTTTGTGACTTCTGACTTTTTCCTTCTGTGCCCTGCACTTTCATGTGACTTCTGGCTGACCTGCAATCCTTAATGCTCTAGTATGAAAATGTGTGGAAATTCATCCCCAATAGATGAGTGATTCCCTTTTTCAGAGTTTCCAAGTTGTAGTACATTTTCCAAATAAGAAGTTGTAAAGGGAGTGCAGGTACAGCAACAGTTAGTGACTAAGATATTTTGTCTAGAATTTCCTCTCTGTCACCACTTACATTAGACATAGCACCTACATCATGATCTAGTCTACCTCATGGCTAATAATATAAATGCCACCGGAAATCAAAGAGAACGAAATTAGAGTTTCCAAATATGAATTGCAAAGCAGGGCAACAGATGAGAACTAACAAACTCCTTTTAAGCTTGGTTTTTTACATTCGCATAGACCTGACTATCAAGAATGATCCATCTGCCAACCTTTTCTCTATCTGACACACTCTTGCCCTGATATGGTACTATATGTTTTTAGAATACGGCTTACATCAACTGACAGCTTTTTTATATACCCATGAGGAGTGATGTATCTTTTATTCATCTTCACACTTTCAGTGTCTGTCAGACTGTTAAGTCTTCCTATCATCTGTAAGAATGTATCACTCCAAAGGAAACTGGTTATGAACTGCTACCAGGTTTCAGGGATTCAGTCTGCAAGGAGGTCCTGCTGAGATACGTTGCAATAACTTGTTGCTAAGCCATGTGATTTTCTTCTTCATAAAAAATAAACCAACAAAGTAAAAAGATGAAACTTCAATAAGAAAATGTTATTTTATATGTAAAAATGAACTCTTGTTACATACACGTGTTTTGTGAACAAAACATGGAATCAGTATCATTAGGGGTGGTTAAAGAACCAGTCATTAAATGGGCTTGAGCCAGTTACAGTGGAGGAAATACACTGGACTAAGTGTCCACAAATGGATTTGTTACTAGTAATGGTAGATGTGCAGAGAGCATCTATGTTACTCTTTCCTCCGTCACTTCTTCTGCTCAAATAACTTTTTTTGTTTGTCTATGATTTTATTTTATTTCTATTTTTAAAAAACAAAACAGAAAAGGTTAAAAATAACAGAATTGCAAAAAATAGCAGGAAATTAACACCAGTTAACATATTGCATATTGTTATTTTAAAAGTAGTTGTTCAGATTACAAGATTTAGGCATAAAAATGATCAAACAAACAATGAAAGCACAAACTGTTCTTTTTCATGAACTTACGGAGATTAGTAGTATAGTTATCTATCTTGTATAACACAGACACACATATAAATATGTATACCTGTACATATATAGTCTTTTCCCTTTTTTCTTTTCTCCTTTTCCTTATGTGTAAATATCTTATTGTCTCGCTAATATAAAGAAGCTGAAAGAATAATACGATCCAAAGTGTATAATAGGTATTGTGAAAATGAAAGTGGGGGAAAGTGCCAAAAAACTTTTTATAAATCATATATAAATAAAAATTGTAAGTGCACTGGCAGATTTATAGAAATGTGGGAGACGTATCTAGTAAAAGGATAATATAAACTGAAGACATGAAGTCCTCTTGTATTAGATTATTTGAGGAAGATGATCCTAAGAAGGAAAGTGATTGCCTCTGAGTGGTTCTAGAAAAAAGGAGTGGAACTCAGAACTTTGCAGTCATGGTCAACTCAGAGTCCCAGATAGTCCATATTTTCAACAATGGTAAAATTCATAATTTTGAGTAACTCATTCAAGTTTGAACATCACTGCAGAAAGTAAAGAAATGCTGAAAATCAGCCAATACTCTCACCAAAGACATCAACTCTTTTTGCCCACAAAAGTGTGTTTCAGATCTTCCCACATGCTATCTTTGACTGCTGGCGTAGATGTGGACTTAATTTGATCAAAGCCTTCAATACATTATAAGTACTGGCTCAAGAATCAGCATGAGGGGTTAGAAGGAGTAGCTCTTTGGCAGAGCATATGCTTAGCATCTACAAAGCTCTGGGTTCAATTCTCAGCATGTAAAACAAAACCAAACCAAACAAAAAGCAAAGCAAAAGGAGCAGTGTGATCCTGAAGCTTACTGAGGTGAGCCATATAAAAATAGAGTTATGGATAATTGTATGAAGCTGATACATTTACTTCCCTAGCTTGGGTCTCCATAGGGTCATTGTTTTCCCCAGAACGTAATACTTTAACGCTTACTAGCATCAACAATTTTCTAAGTGCTATGTTTTGGATGTGCTTTGTTCTCCACAGGTACGTGTGTTGGAACCTTGGTACCCATTATGAGTGATGAGTTGGTGGAATATTTAAGATGTGGGATTTAGTGTTAAGTAAGTTAGGCTGCGCGAGGGAATTGTGCTTGGAAGGGATTGAGTAGCTACCCTGTTTGTTCCTTGGAGAGCAGGTTGCTAGAAAGCAGCATGATTGACCCTTCCCTATGTCCTGGCTTTCTATGTTGTCAAGTGCTCTCTTCCTCTTGCATACACTCACAGCATGATATCATAAGTCATGATATGATGTAGTCAAGGGGGCCCTTACCTGAGCCCAAATGGATGGGGCCACCTGGTATTGGATTTTCAGACTCCAAAAATTGTGATTTGAATAAACCTCTTTTAAATAAAGTGCTTAGACTCAGGAATTTTGTTGTAGCAGCAGAATATGGGCAAGTAAACCAAATGACTAAACTTGGCTGAGTTGAGGACCTAGTGTTTAGTATTCCCTCTCATGGACCTTAGCAATTAGTGCAGAGTGAATGGCATGAAGCATAAGATCTCAATTTAGTTTCATTGAATGGTTCCTCTGTATACCCCCCAGAAAATATGAAAGAACTCTTGCTCATTACTCTTATAATTAGTATGAAAATCAGGCAATGAAAACTTAAAATAATTTATCGATACCTTGAGAAATATTTAAGATCCAGGTAATAACCTAAAATATGTGTTCATAAAGATAAATAGGAGCTTAACAAGACAGAAATCAAAACTTTTAAAAATGACAAAAATAGGTACCTAATTGCTGAAGATCCATGGCCATTCCTACCAGCTTGTGAAATAGACACTGAGCCCACTCCTGGTAACAGTGCTAGAAGTGAACAAACATTTAGTAAATATGGATATCAAACAAAGACAACACATAACAGCCTCTACCACTACTGCTAAAGCTAATTTATACAACACTTATTTTAGGCATAATACTGTACTCAATTTACATCATAATTTCATGTAATCATGAAAAGAGCTTAATGAAGTCACTCATCATCATTGAACACAAGAAACTGATTCATAAAAAGGTTAGTTGGCTTACACATGACTCCATAATGAGTAAACTGTGAGACAAAGAATCAATCTCTAGTCCATCTGACTCAAAACACCTACTTTCCTAATAAGTTATGATTCAATATCTCATATAGATGTTCTGTAATAAACATGGTGGAATTGAGAGATAAATTCTTAATTGTGGACCCCTTGAGTCCCTAATGTCATTTGCTATGGTTTATATATGGTTTGTCCCCCAAAAATTCATGTATTGAAAGCTCTTCCCCAGTGTGGCAGAGTTGAAATGGTGGAACTTTTAAGAAGTAAGGCCTACCAAATGTGATTATCAGTGAGAAGCGCAACATCTATGCAGCAGCTCATCAGGTGAAAGTGCTTCCATATCCATTGACCCAATATCAGCAATTTGAAAAGACCATCCAGACACCTATAGAATCCACATGGAATACGCAGAGAACCTTCCAAAAACTCACCACTCCCGAGGTTGTCAGCAAAACATGCCATATCATTAAGCCCACAAAAGCAGAGGATGTGGGCTACTGCTCTTCCTCACGGTCAGATCTCTCTGTCACACAGAATAATCCAAAACAACCCACTAGACATCACAAGAAGCAAATGAAGAAAAATTCCATAGACTGAGTTGCCACAAGAGTGATATGTTGGTGCCTGGGACCAGGATCCCTGACTGTTTTTCTCTTGGTTGCTGTGTGTTGCAGGATCACTTCTAAAACCAGTTTAGCACACTGAGAGTGTAATTATGCCACGTTTTAGAAATAAAGTGTTTTTAAAAATCTATTTTAAAAAATGCAGGAGCCTAGTAAAAGATGATTAGGTCATAGGGGTTTCACACATAGGAATAGACTAATTCTGATGTTGTGAGGTAAACTGAGTCTCCCAGGAATAAGTTTTCATGACAGTAGACCTCCACATACTCTGGTCTATTTAATATATAACCACATCTCTTTCCACTTTTCTGCCATGATGTGGCATAGTCAAAGAGGTCCTCATCAGAACATTGTAGCCCCACTGCTTGGATTTCCAGCCACCTAAACCTCTTTACTTTATAAGTTATCAGCTTCACATATTTTATTATAGGAACATAAAGCAGATTAAGACATATATTTTGTTCATTGTCTGCATTCTTACAGGGACAAAGTTATAAAAAGTTGAGTTGCCTAAGATAGGACAGTAGGCATAAGCTCATGGCCAACCAAAAATAAGTTATGTGTGTTTCGCTTTAGTATATTTGTAGGCTTTTCTGTGAAATATTTTTGCTATTCTCTTTAATTGAAAGAATGCTCAATAAATTTTAAGTACATACAATACACTAATTTTAAGTGTGCATTTTAAAATGTTTATTTACATTAATTTACAGCAGTAAAACTACCAGCCATATCAAGATACTGAACACTGATGTGACATATGAATACCCTGTAATTTATCACATAAAATCTCTTAAATGTGAAATATCTCATAATATGTTTATTATGACTAATAAAAATGTGCTATTTATAAGACATTGTTTCCATTATCTTTAAAAGATTTTTACCTTTGTTTTATGCAAATGCATCTCTGATCAGGGATTGATTTTTGACTCCATATGGATCTTATTAATTGGGAATTTAACTGGTTTATTAGATAATTTACCTATACCTCTGCTGATTTCTTAAATGTTAATTTTAATACATGTTTGGTGTTTTATTTTTTCTATTGTATTTTGGTTTTTCATTCCTTTTCAATTTCAAAAACTAGGAATACTTATATTCTATTTTTGTCACCAAGTCAATGACAAATTGACTTATATGAACTACCATCTGATGTGTTAAATACTAATTTTCAAATTCAATATTCAAACATTGTTTCATTTATCACTCTCCCAACAGTGTTTTGCAAATTTACTTTTTATTATTTTAAAGAAAAAAAAATATAACAGTAAAACACAGTTTCAAAGCAAGTTAGTAGAATAGTTACAATAATTAGTGTATTGAGTATTGTTGTCTTCAAAGTATTTGGAGTGCAAGATATAAGAAACGTATTATGTCCAAACAATATTAGCACAAACCTTTCTTTCTGATGAACTAAGAGAAGTTAGCTGTATATTTATCTTAACACTCTTGTGTATAAATATATATTTTTCTTTTTCCCTTACTTTCTTTCCCCTTTCCCCCATCACAGTTTGTCTTTTCTTTTGAACAGTTTATTTCAAATTCACAATATCTATTGCATATTTTGGGTCATGTTTACTCATTCAGTTTCTCACACTAGTGAGACAACGTGATGTTTATACACGTGGGTCTGATTAATTTCACTTATGAGTATGATCTCGAGTTGCATCCATTTAACTATAAAAGTCTCCAGTTTATCTTTCTTTATGACTGAGTAGTACTTCATTATATTAAGAAACCCAACAACTATTTTATCCATTTTGCAGTTGATAGGCATTTGGGTTGCTTCCAAGATTTGGTTATTTACACACTGTGCTGCCATAAGCATGGGTGAACATATATTGCTGTGGCATGATGTTTATCATTTTTCTGGGAAGATACACAGAAGGGGAACAATTGGGTCAAATGGAATCTCTAATCCTAGATTTTTAATGAATTTCCATACTGATATCCATAGTGACTGCACCAGTCTAAACTCCCAACAACGGTGGAAAAGAGTTCCTTTTACCCCACAGCCCTGCCAACATTTGTCATCGATTGATTTTTTTGATGTTAGTCATACTTTCTTGGGTGTTGTTTTAATTTGAATTTCTCAAATGATTGATGATGTTGAACTTTTTTCATGTATTTATTCGCCATTTATATTTCTTCACTGGAGATGTGTGTATTCATTTTAGATGCCCATTTTTGGATTGGGTCTTTGAATTTGGCAGGTCTGAATTTTTCAATTCTGTATATGTTCTAGATATAAGTCCTTTGCCTGAGAGACAACTGACTATTTTTCCCAAGTTTGTGGGTTGTTCTTTCATTCCATTGGTGGGTTTTTTTGTGCGAAACTTTTTTTAATGAAGTGAGGTCCCAGTTGTTGAACCTTTGTAGTAATTCCTTTGCAGTCTGGGTTTCATTCATGAAGTCTCTTACTACACACTGTCTTTCAGATTTTCACCTATTTTCTCTTCTAGTAAAGTTAGAATTTCTACACTAATGTTTAGATCTTTGATCCATTTTAACTTTAGTGCATGGTGATAGACATGGGCTTAGTTGTAGTCTTTGGCATGTGGTGAGCCATTTTATCAAGCATCATTTATTACAGAGACTATCTTATTTTATAAATTTTATTTTAAAGAGAATAAAGCCAAACAAAATAAACCAGAATAAAACCAATCAAAACATAATATTGAGGGTGGGGAAGGCAGGTGAGGTCGTGATGGCCGGACTGGACAGGAGCCTTTGCTTGAATCCGAATCAGAACTTGAATCAGATCCTTTTTTTGAGGATGCTGAAGCAGCACTTTCTTTGGACTGAGTTTCTTTTGAGTGGAACCAAGAGGAGGATTAATTAATATATTCAGTTCTGAAATAAACCATGGCTCATGTGTCAGGTATTTTGTCTCAGCAGCAAGATGAAAGTAACCAACACAGAGAAGAAAGGACAATTGTCTGATACCAGCAGTGAGGTACAAGGAGGATAGTGGCATGAAGTTTGTGGAAAAAAGAAAAACAGCCACCACTTGAGATGTTCTCATGAGAAATGGTGTTTTCAGGGTCGGAGTGGGGGTGGGGGCGGTGAATGGTTAATTAGATCATTCTAATGGTAAATTTATGAACTTCACAATTTTGGGCTTTCCAATTAAATGTTATTAGAAATTGGTGTTCAACGACTTTACCCAGTAGAGAGACTTTTTGCTTAATGAGGCTTTGGGATTAAAGATATGACTGACTTTTGCCTAGAAAGATCAAAGATTTTGGCAGCAAATAGACAAACATCAACTACAAACTCCAGTTTTAGACTGAACAGGATATGTTAGCCTGAGGTTACACCTATGTGATCCTGATCATTCTATATCAGTATTCTCTAATTTAAGAACAGAACATAATAAGAGTGCAGGGAGAGTTAATGAATGATAACAGTTAAGATTTCTCAAGTATAATTGCAAAAAATGGAATATGTGTCTTACAAAACACTTTAGAGACTTTGTACACCTAGAGATGCAATTTTAAAAGAATGATTGAATTTCTTAATTAAATGATTAAATGTTGAGACTTCCTCCAAGATGGCAACCCAGATGACACCGTGACAGGGAGGCTCCCTGAATATACCATCAAAATGCTGGAATATAAACTAATATAATAACAGAGAGAAGGAAAAAAGAGGGAGATGGGTCCTCTGGACCCAAGAAGAATCTAAAATGAGAACTGTAGCCCACGGAAAGAGTAAAAGAATGAAATAAAGGTGGAGACCAGCAGCACCTCTGTCCAGAGCGGAATCCAATCAGTGCTGCGACCTGAGCTGAGAAGGTACGATCCTGGTGCTCTTGATATGCACTGGAGTTGCCGGTAGAATTGCTGCGGTGTGGCACGACAGTGGAGACGACGGTCGACCGTGGAGCGAGGTGGTCGCAAGTGGGCAAGTGAGTGAACCCAGCAGCCCCCAGCCCACCACCCCCAAGGGAGAGCGAGGGACAGCCATCTTATGACTGGAACTGCACCTAATTAGGCACGGTTCCTGGAAGGCCGTGGTGGAAACAGCGTGGGTGCCCTGGGGGTGATAGAGGAGGTTTGGTGGACGGCCCTGTACGGTTTACCAGACAGTGGCCCCATCCTCTCGCGCACCTCAGTAGACATTCGCGGAGCAGAAACAGGCTTGGGAGAGGCAGTGAACCAACACGGCCTCACTGGCGAGCCCAGGAAAATGCCAAGACGGAAAGGCAGAGGGCGCTCTCCGGACTCCGATACAAGCAGAACCGATTCTGGGGACGCTAATGCTGAAATGGTCGGGAGTCCAAAAATTAAACTCTCAGAGGAGTTGACAACAGAAGTGGGGAGACAACTCCACAAAGCTATGAAAGAAATTAAAGCAGCACTGTTAACCCAACTGAGAATTGAAATGAAACTCATAATCGGGGAATCGCTAAGCGCCTCTAAAGGAAATATAGCAGGAAAGGTGGAGGATGAAAAATCAAAGGAAATTGAAAATGAAACAAATAAAGAATTAGAACGCATTAATCAGATTCAGAGAGATTACCAGGACATCAAAGACTCCAATAAAAGTTGGCAGAACCACTTGAAGGAAACTAAGGATAGACTTTCGTATCTGGAAGAAAGAATGAAAACTTGGGAAAAAGAAAGGAGAGACTTTCTCAAGATAATTAGAAATCTGGAAGTGGCAGTGC
>RJWM01017387.1:13363-43335 GCA_004363535.1 Dasyprocta punctata | reverse complement strand
GACCTTCACACTGAGCTATATCCCCAGAGGTTGTTTTTTTTTGTTTTGTTTTGTTTTGTTTTTTTTTAATTTTGAGACAGGGTCTCACTAAGTTGCCCAGGCTGGCCTCGAACTTCAGCCTCCTGCACATGTCCTCTTAAAGAGGTTTTCTTGGATTGTTTTGTATTAAGAACAGTACCTTCCTCCAGTATTACTTAAAATTGCCTCTTTAGCTTACTCTAGTTTACTATATAGCACTAATCATTACCTGACAGATTTGTCTTTCTCATTTTACTAGAAAATAAGCTCCATGAGAGCAAGAATTTTTATCTGTTGCTAACTGCTGCATCCTCAGTGCCTAGAACAGTGCTTGGCATGAAGTTGGCATTCATGCCTGCTTATTCAATGAGTAAGTGAGTTAAGTACACTGGATTGTTTTTTTAATTATTTAGTCAACTTAGAATTGAGCTCTTTTTTAGTAATGAACTCTTTCTGGTTTTTCTTTCTGCTATTTATGGGAGCTTTACCACTTGTTTCTTGAGGCTCTCGGGAGATTTTTAATTTGGGGTTCTCGGACAGGACATAATATGTGTCCTGTAAGGTCATCTATAATTATTTTCCTTTATTAGGAAATCTGCATGCTGCCAGCTCCCCCAGTGGGGCTTTGAGAGCCCCATCACCAGCGTCATTTGTTCCAACTCCTCCCCCATCCTCGCATGGAATCTCAATAGGACCAGGGGCCAGTTTTGCTAGTCCACATGGTGAGTCCATACGTGGAAATCGCGATAACATAAGAGCTTGATGTGAAAATATTTTTTGTTTAATAAATTTCTCATTACAAAATTAGTATTTGCTTGTTGAGAAAATAGCAAAAGTATTGCTTGCACAAAAAGAGTAAGTTTTCCTGATCACACCACGTGGGTGATGAGTGGTCGGGTCTGTCTCTGCTTGGTGTGTCTCCCTTTCTCCATCTCTCCCCCTCTGCCCTGCCCGTCTGTTGGCCTGTCCGCCTTGTGTGGCTCTTGCTGCCTGCTCTCTACCCACGCGCTGTCTCCACTCACACGCACCAACCCCCACCTTCCCCTGGGAATTTTTTTGTCACCTGAATTTTGAAGCTTTTAACTCAAATTGTAGTTTGGATGGATTCAAGTAGATACAGAACAGAAGTGGCAGTCAGTGAAATGTTTCTTTTTTATTGTGCCAACCACCTAGTTCCTCCCTCTAGAGGCATTTTGCATTCCTAGTTTCTGATATATTCTTGCAGAACTGTTTTGTATACACAAACAAATACACGTGCCTTTTTTTTATACATATGGCAGCAAACTATACAAAGAGTCCAGTGTCTTACTTTTTTCACATAACATATGAACACTAGAGCTGAGCATGGTGGCACATGCCTGTAGTCCCAGCACTTGGGAGGCTAAGGCAAGAGGATTGCCATGAATTTGAGGCTAGCCTGGGCTACATAGTGAGTTCAAGGCCAGCCTGAACTGCTTTGCAAGACCCTGTCCCACACACAAAAGAAGAAAAAGAAAAAATATATATATGCATACATATATACATATTATATCATGAGTACCATCCCAAATCAGAACATAGTTTCCTGTTTTTGAGCTGTGTATAGCAGTGGTTTTACTTTTTACTGTTAACTCAAGTGGGAACATTTGTTAGTAAAAACTGTGTCATTCTACTACACGATTTAGTGTTTTCTCTTACCTGGACATAGCATGATTTAGCTGCTTTCTTGTATTACATGTTTCAAATGTTTCCAATTAAAAACAGTGCCATCTCTGTTCACATCCTTGATTATTTCCTTAGGAAAATTCCTAGAAGTGGAATTATGGTCTCAGAAGGTTTGAGAAATTCTAAAACTTTTGAAACATTGCAAATTGCTCACCTGAAAGGTTGTACCAGTTTCCTATAGCATTATAAGAGAATGTCTGTTGTGTTGATCATTGCCACTGCAGGGTATTAAGATTTTTTTAAAAAGTCTTGGCTATTTTGATAGGTAAAAAATGGCATCTTACTATTGAGTATGTGTTTTTTGGTTATTAGTGGAATTGAAGCTTTTTTATTGTACATTGGTTGCTGGGTGTCATGCTCATGCCTGTAATCCCAGCACTCTGGAAGGCTGAGACAGGAGGGTCACAGTGAGTTCTAGGCCAGCCTGTACTACATAGTGAGACCCTGTCTCAAACAAAACAAAACAGCAACAACAACAAAAAACCCAAACCAGGTATGGTGGCACATGCCTGTAATCTCAGCACTTGGGAGGATGAGGCAAGAGGATTGCCATGAGTTCAAGACCAGCCTGGGCTACATAGTGAGCTCAAGACCAGCCTGAACTACATAGTGAAACCCTGTCTCAACAAAAACAAAAAAAAAAGAAAACAGAACAAAGAACCAAACGCCCCACCAAAAATACATTGGTCTTTACGATTTCCTATTTTATGCCTATTTATTTATATGCAATACTTTGCTTATTGTCTAGTATGTTTTTGTTTATGTAAGAAAAGTAAAGACCATTTACTCACTAGTATATATGGTAGAAGTATTTTCTCAGTTTGTCATTTGGTGATAAAGGGACATAAATAATACATATAATTTTTGCAGAATGAAGTTTAAATATCAGAATTGTTCAGGACG
Organism: Dasyprocta punctata; assembly: GCA_004363535.1. NCBI lineage: Eukaryota > Metazoa > Chordata > Mammalia > Rodentia > Dasyproctidae > Dasyprocta > Dasyprocta punctata. The sequence continues at coordinate 40,710 of RJWM01017387.1, read as the reverse complement.
TCATTGCTTTCAAACTTAATTCTTGGTTTATTTCTTAGTATAGCCTTTACTAAATAAAGAAAATGGAAAGTGTCCCATTCTTTAACCTCCTCTGAGTAGAACAAAAATATAATTTGTCAGAGTTCATTTAAAAATACAGTATTTCTGTCCCTAAAGAAGCTTTGAGCCAGGTGTGGTGGCGCACGCCTGTAGTCCCAGCACTCGGGGAGGCTGAGGCAGGAGGATCACTGCCAGGCTGGGCTACATAGTGAATTCAAGGCCAGCCTGAACTACATAGTGAGAGCTTGTCTCAAAAAAAAAAGAAAGAAACTTTGAGATTGCTTACTATTTTCAAGCTAATAGTGGCATAAACATGTAGAAACTTGTGCAAAGGTAAATTTTATCCTTTCGTTTTTCTGATTCTTGTATCCAGTTAAAAAGTATAAAAAATACATGAAATAGAGATTCAGGTATGACAGATTAAAAAACCTCAAGCTTTACTGAAATATCTTCTTAAAAAATAAACCACCATTTAATGGTTTAAATACTGACAAATAATTTTCAGTTATTAAAATACAAACTTTGAAAACCATCTGTTTATTTTTTTCAGGAACTCTCGATCCTAGTTCCCCTTACACTATGGTGTCGCCAAGCGGACGAGCAGGAAACTGGCCAGGGTCTCCTCAAGTGTCAGGCCCCTCACCAGCCACACGTTTGCCTGGAATGTCACCAGCCAACCCATCACTACATTCTCCAGTTCCAGATGCTTCTCATTCCCCTCGAGCTGGAACAAGTAAGTGTCATCCGCATTTTTATGTTCTTAGTATAACAAATGACCTATTATTTTGTTCATTTGTTAGACAGCCTCTTGGTATGTAGTCCAGGCTGTTCTTGAACTTGCTTTGTAGCCCAGGCTGGCTTTGAACTCGAGACGATCCTCCTGCCTCAGCTTCCTGAGTGCTGAGGTTACAGGCATGCACCACCACACACCCAACAGTTAACCTATTTTATCCCATCCTCATATTTGAAAGGCACTTTGACTTATGAAAGTTAGTCATTCATTAACAATAGTTAATTTTCAAAGTCATGCAACATGTACAAAAGGGAGGTATCTCCTGAAGTTGTATAAAGTGTGTCTCAGTACCTCTCTCATGACCCCTAACTTGCAGCTGTCGTATTGGATCGTAAAAGATACCTAAAGTGACAAGGTTATGCAAATTAACACAGAGGACAAGACTTGTACTTTTGTTAGCTTTGGCTGTATAACTCAGTGCTTAAAACAACAATCAAACGTTAGCTCGTGGTTCTGCAGTTTGGTAGCCTCTGCTGGCCTCACTCGTGTGTCAGTGGCCAGTTTCTAGGTTGGCTAGGGACTGGCTTGCCTAAGATAGCCTCACCCGCCTGCTTTCTATGGTCTCCTACTTGTTTCCAGGTTTGTTCGTGTGGTGGTTGGACAAGGTTCCAAGAGAGCATGTAGAAGTCTAGGTTTACTGTTAGCTCAGTGTCACTTCTACTATGCTCTGTTGGCCAAAAGTAAATCAAAGGCCTGTGAGATTCCAGGTGGATGAATAGATCCCATCCCTTGAAGGATTTCCTGCAGTCACTTGCAGGGGGCCTGCATGCCAGAGGAAGAAGAATTGTGGCTGTTTTTGTTAACAGGAAGTTTTAATATATTATTGCTACACCACAAGGAGTAACCAAAATAGTACAAATCGATTTAGAATACCAACTGTTTCTAAGAAAGTAAAATAGGAAACAGTGAGACAGTATATATTTATAAATGAAATGACCTGTTTTCTGTCCCCAAAGGTTCCCAAACAATGCCAACAAACATGCCTCCACCTCGAAAACTACCTCAGCGCTCTTGGGCAGCGTCCATACCAACCATCCTCACTCACAGTGCCTTGAACATTTTACTGCTGCCCTCACCAACACCAGGCCTTGTGCCCGGCCTGGCAGGAAGTTACCTTTGTTCCCCTCTTGAGAGGTTCCTTGGATCGGTCATCATGAGACGACACCTTCAAAGAATTATTCAACAAGAAACGGTATGGGTACCACGTGAGCTTCCTAGTGGTGATTATCAAAGGCAGAATGCTGAGTTGTCCTGCAGAGTAGTCTCTGAACTAGAGTGGTACTCTCATCCCCTTTAGCCAACTTGTTAGAATTAGACTTTCCTTCCTGCTCTAGCACTAAAAATAGATGCCACTGTTTCCTTTGTATTCTTAGGTTAACATTTTTGCATTTTGTAGTCTGCTGTGCTGTGCCTTCCATGTTGCATGACTTGCGTGGACCTAGAAGTCAGTCATCACATCATACAGGACCAGTGTGCGTAGGCTGTGGCCTTGGACAGAGTAGCACCTGAATAGCCATTTGCCTTTGCAGGCAGGCTGCCTTCAAATCTGACTGTCTGTTGAAGTAAAATTATTCACAGTTGTAGAGACAAAAACTCCCTTTTAAATACATGAACAATTGAATTTATTTCAAGCCCTTATAGAAAAAGACATCTAACCCATCCTATAGTGATGCCAGTGGGAAATAGTACAGGCCATCTCACCTGAAAATAGGCACTTTTGAGGAAAAATTTCTCCACCTTTCTGATAATGGTATCTACCTACTAACAATTGTGAGAAGGACCGGGGTTTTAGCTCAGCAGCACAAGCACCTGCTTGGCAAGTGCAAGGTCGTGAGTTCAATCCTTGGTACCAAAAAAAAAAATTTTTTTTTTTTGTGAGAATTTGAGTTATTTAGTATAAAGTCCTTAGCGTAATGTCCTGGTACTTGGTACACATTAGTTATTTATGATTATTATTATCAATATAATATATTAATGAGGTAGTCAAAATGGTAAATGTTTAAAATATCCACTCCATGGTTGGCACAAAGCCATTCTGCAACTTTTGTATCCAGATTTGAGGGGAAAAAATGGAAAGTTTTAGCATAAGCTGAATAAATGAGCACTGAAACTGTTAATCATCAGACCGATGATCAGCTCTGCCACTTATAATCCATGTCCACTTTCAGGTCTTTGGACCTCATTTTGCTCACCTATATCAACTAAGTTATTTTGCTTTTAAAGTAATTTTCTGTCACATAGGCATTTTCTTCTGTCTTACATGTTAACTCGAAACATCCTTCTTATTTTGCAGCTGCAGCTGATAAATTCCAATGAACCTGGAGTGATCATGTTTAAAACTGATGCACTAAAATGCAGAGTAGCTCTTAGTCCCAAAACCAACCAGACCCTTCAGCTAAAAGTGACACCTGAAAATGCAGGACAGTGGAAACCTGATGAACTTCAAGTTTTGGAGAAATTCTTTGAAACAAGAGTATGTGTATAATAATGCATGGTTTTATTATAATTAGTGAAACAGGGAGGTCAAGGTAAATGAAGAGTAACTTGTTTTATTTATCCCCATAGGTTGCAGGACCACCGTTTAAAGCCAATACATTAATAGCCTTCACCAAACTGTTAGGAGCACCCACACACATCCTCAGGGACTGTGTGCACATTATGAAGCTAGAGTTGGTAAGTTCCAGAGGAATGTGCAGTTTTCTTGCAAGGTCTGTGTGGGGAAATTCACGTTGGTGGGAGCAGTGTTTCTTAGTTTTCACTCATTATGTATTTTCTTCCATTTTCCTCTTAAATTCTGAATTTTTAATTGAAGTTTAATTTATCCTTGACTAGTTGGCACAGTTCCATCCAGAGTACTATGATATAATGAGAAATTCCTCATCTATCCGTACACAGCCAGCTTCTGTCCAGTCACAGAGTTCTTAGTGGCTTGCCTGTCTTTGCAGAGGGTCTGTTCATGAAAGCCAGTACATCACTCAAATACACTTGCTTTTAATGAAATGGTAACATTTTACACAACAGTTTAGGCTGACCTTGAACTCACTTTGTAGCCTAAGCTGGCCTCAGATTTGCAGTGATCCTCTTGCCTCAGCCTCCCAAATGCTGGGATTATAGGCATGTGCCACCACGCCCAGCAATGTTACTTGTTTTTTTTTTTTTTTTTTTTTTTTGTCTTTTTGAGACAGGGTTTCACTATGCAGTTCAGGCTTGCCTTGAGCTCACTTTGTAGCCCAGGCCGGTCTCGAAGTCACAATGATCCTCCTGCCTCAGCCTCCCGAGTGCTGGGATTACAGGCATGTGCCACCATGCCCGGCTCAATGTTACAATTTTTAAAATCTGATTCCTCACCTTTGTTGGTCATAGACACTGTGTTAATATCAAAGTGCTGAGTCACAGACAGCAGATGCTGCAGAGGCAGCAGTCATCCCTTGGCTTGTATACCCGTCATTCCAGTCTCTTATCTCCCTATGTCTCTGCCTGTGTCTCTCTTTGTCTTACGAATGACAGCGTCCATATTGAATTAGGATTCACCCTCATGATCTCATCCCGATTACATCTGGAAAGACCCTGTTGTCAAGTAAGGTACTGGGAATTAGGACTTCACATCCTTTTTAGGCACTTAATTCAACCCATAATACCATTCGAAAAGATGTTTCCCACCTCCAAATATTAGTGTTTGTGGTGGAAGGCTGTTGAGGTTGACTTAGTATTCAAATTAGAGGAGCATGTTGTTTAGTTTACTGAATGAATCTTGGGAGATTTTTCCATATGAGTACATAAAGAAGGTCCTTGTATTTTCCTTTTTGAACAAAGCTTATATTTCTTATATGAATTTATTAAAATGGTGAAGCCATCTTCTCTTGATGGTCATTTTGGAGGTTTCTGATCTTTTACTGTTACAAACAGGACCACAATAAAGAGCCTTTTTGCAGATGTGCCTATATATCTGTAGGGACCATTTTTAGAATTCATAGATGGGTCAATAGACGTGTATGCTTATCATTTTGACAGATACTACCAAATTATTCTCCATGGAGATCAAGCCACTAGCAGTTTATAAGAGTACCTCCTTGTCAATAGCTATATCCATCTTTAGATTTTGGGTCTTTCTCATTGATTTGTAGCCCCTCTATGCATATTACACAAGTTAACCCCTTGCAATATTACTTGTAATTTTTAAAAAATTGTTTGTTTTATTTATTTTGCTGTGCCGGGGATGGAACCCAGGACCTTGTACATGCCAAGCACACCCCCACTGAGCTACACCCCCAGCCCTGTTGTAAAATATTTTTTTCTAATTTTACATTTGTACTTCTATAGTAGGTTTATTGATTTTCTTTTTCTGAGACAGACTCTCACTATGTAGTTCAGGCTAATCTTGAACTCACTTTGTAGCCCAGACTGGGTTCAAACTCATGGCAATGCTCCTGCCTCAGCCTCCTGAGTGCTGGGATTACAAGCATGTGCCACCATACCCAGCGATTTAACTGTTTCTTAACAATTATATAAATGGAATCCAGGTGGTAACTGATTATAATTTTTCAGTCTTACAGTAGTCTTTTGATTTTCATGCTTCTAGTATAGTTTCGAGTAACCCCAGTACACCACTGCTTCTTTTAGTTGGTGTTTTACTACTGAGGAAGCAATGTTCTTTCATTAGGAGCCTCATCATTTGACTTCTGATCTGATGGGCTATAGCAAACATTGTGTCAGAAAGAAATCTTTGAGTTTTTAAAGGAGTGAATATTTATGTGTCTAAAGCACCAGTGGAGATAATTGAAACTCAGTAACACAGTTCGAGTAGTTCAGGGAAGGAGTTGGAAGAAAGACTGGAAAGTCTAGATTAACCAGTTAAGAAAGGCCTTGCCTGCCAAGCGTCTTTGGTCTTCAGTGTTGGAGAATGGAGGAGGGGGCAATAGGTGTCAATGAATGTCACTGAACATTTGTGAGCTTGATGTAACTAACAGTGGTGTTAGGGTGACCTGGGGCAGGCAGTTGCCAGAAGGGTCTGTGAGGGGCCCATGGGAGAAGTAATGGAGCCCTGAGCTTGGTGGCCTCTGTGAAAATAAAAGAGGGAACAAGTGTCAGAGACACTGCAGAAGCTGAATCTGCAGGTCTTTGAGTTAATGAAGTGGAGGGAAGAAAGGGGAACATATTACATAAATTAAGCATTGACTTTCAGTTACTTTATGTATATATTTCTTTGGAAAAAAAGATTTTCATTATGTTGTGTTAATAATCAGGTAAAGATGAAATTCTGACTTGAATATGATTTTACATGCTCATATATATGACTCGATGATTTTTCCTTTTTTCACCAAAACAGTTCCCTGACCAGGCAACACAGCTGAAATGGAACGTTCAGTTTTGCCTGACGATCCCTCCCAGCGCACCGCCAATTGCACCTCCTGGGACGCCTGCTGTGGTGCTGAAATCCAAAATGCTATTTTTTGTAAGTACCATCCGGAATCTGTGTATGCACAGAGCATCTGAGGAAAAAGCCATGTGAGGGTAATAGAGCAGTGTTTGGATAACTGCAGAAATTATTTCTTGCTGCCAAATACAGGCCTGGATTCCTTAAGTGTCAGTTTAGACTGCATGGAATCTTGGTTCCTTTAGTAATAATAGAAATGTATTGAACTAAGAAATGGTGGCACAGTTGCATTTGAGCTGTACTGTTTAGTCGTTTGTCACTTTTCTTGTCATTTAAAAAATTTTTTTGCTTGCTGAATCTTAATCTGAAAGTACAGTAAATGATAGTGCCTTTGACAAATGTAGACAGATATTTTATTTTCTTACATTTCTCTTCTCTTTGTGTGTCTGCAGCTTCAACTAACTCAGAAAACATCGGTCCCTCCCCAAGAACCTGTTAGTATTATAGTTCCCATCATTTATGACATGGCTTCAGGTACAACTCAGCAGGCAGACATTCCCAGACAGCAGAACTCTTCTGTTGCTGCCCCCATGATGGTCAGCAGCATTCTGAAGAGGTTTGCAGAGATGAATCCACCACGACAAGGTACATGACCAGTAGACAATGTTTTATTGCATATATGTTATAAAGTTCTTTTAAAAAACACCTCCTTCTGTTCTCTTCTCCCCCTCCCCACCCCCAGTCCTAATAATAGAGCTCTGGTTGCCGTGGCCCTCTTAATGTCTGCCTGTCTCTTTCTTCCTTTCTCACTGGTTCTTCATTTTTGTACATTTCTCTGCTGCCTGGACTTTATTTTTGTTAGCGATTTACTATTGGGACTGACCCAGTTGCTAATGCCAGAAGCTTGTATTTATAGCACACATTGATTGCCACAAAGCCCTAGGTTAGGATGATAGAATTTTCCATGGCTGTGAATTCCTGCCCTACCATCAGTACCTGCCACTCTGTACATCACAAAGTTGAAATGCATGTTGGTTTCTCATATTTCATGGTTCAGTCATGAATAGAATACTATCATTAAAATTTCTGTATCTTCTAAATGTTTTGTGAAGAATAAAAGCTGATACAAATGGCATCACTGCTTTTTGGGCTTCTTATATAAGTGTCAGGTGGGTGCAAGTGAAACTTTTCACCAAGTGCACAATGAATGAAGCTCTCAAACTGAACATTTCCCAGGAAACCAGAGTGCTTCCAGAAAGATAAACGAGGTCCCTTTGCTACTGGAGTAGCCTACACTTACCACGTAACTCCCGGCAGTGCTAAGTTTGGGGTTACAAAATAAAGCTCACCCAAGAGAACTTTTCTTCCATTTTGCTCATTTCTAATATTAAGAAAATTTAAATTACATTTTTGCTTATCTCTAACATTAAGGAAGTCCTCTCTTTGTTTAGAATAGTTTGATAACAGAATTATGGTAAACGAGGGAAAGTTGTTCTCTGAAACATTTCTAGGTACCATAATGTCAAAGTTTCAGGAGTCATGAGAGAATTGATTATTTAAGCTGTTTGGTTCCCCATCCTGTACATAAGCAATTTCTCACTAGTTTATAAGGAATACACTGGGCAGTAGAGAAGAGTATGCTTCTTTTGTTGTGATACTTCTACTTCTTACAATTTTCTGCTTTCATCCTTTGACTTCTCTCTTCTTTCAGCTAAAAGTAGGTCCTCAAGAATCAAAGTTTAAAGCGATCAGAATTCTCAAAGTAGCAGTCCAGTAGAACTTTTGATAATCATTCCTTCAAAAGCAGTTGACTATCATTATCTTACATGTTTTATATATTATGTCTTGTAGAATTTAAAGTGAAAGGATAATTTTTCAACCTATTGATCGTTTTCCTACCTTATCAATGGAAGTACTTTTAAAATGCATATAAATCACTTTCTTTTATTTAAGAAATTGGTTAGCTATTTTAGAAGTGTTTTTCTTTTTCTCCCCCTTTAGTTGGGCAAGGCTTTAGATTTCCTTTTCTTTCTGGACCTTGGGTGGAGAGAAAGTCAGCAGCAGCTAGCACGGGGTCACCACACACCCTGCCCTCTGCCGGCTTCCCATGAGGCTTTAGTCCCCTCACCATCAGCCGCATAGTGTCAGACCCTGGTCTGGTGAAAGGGACCCAGCTTTGGGTTTACCATGTTTAAGCATTTGTAATATTTATAAGAAGTGAGAGGCAAAAGGAAAATAGAGAGCCTTCCCCCACAGCAGATGTTAGTTTTGGATTGTTGGTCTACCGTACTTGGGCTTCCCTTCCCTCCTCCTGCATGCACCCATCACTTCTTCCAGGGTGAAGTGCTTTGAAGAAAAATCACTTTATGAATTCTAGAATTTGACTGTTTCCTTGAAACATAGTAGAAATTTTCAGTAGATGTCACAGACCTACACTGTCCAAGATAACTGCCACTAGCCAGAGGTGGCTAATGAAGTTAAATTAAAATTTTGATTCAGTATCACAGGCACATGACCTACATTACAGGTGCTCAGTAGCCACCATACGTATGTACACATTTGTTCCCACAGAGAGTTCTGTTGGATGGTGCTGTCATAGACATTTTTATCTAGTCATTAGTGCAACATTAGGACATCTCTGAAGTTGTAATACATAAACTAGATTTTTTTCCTTTAGATCCAAAATGCATAAGGAGCAGTAGCCTTTGCCTTTTAACATAAAGCTTAACTTTAAAGGCTTATCCAGTGAAACATTGTTTCTCCACAACCCCTGCCATATCTTTTTCAATTCACATCTAACTGGGACTCACTCAGACTGTTCTCCTGAGGTGGGAAAACAACAGAACCCAAGCCAAATATAATCTGATACTTTATACCACACAGCCCAGCCCCCTATACTCCGAACAGTTAAAATTCAGTCTTTTACTTTGATCTTTAAAGTTCTTCTAATTTTAGATTTAATTCCCTCCCCCCACCAGTGTGTTAACATCATCTTTCCTGTATTGCGAATAGCTAATGACCATTTTTCTCTGTTGCAGGTGAATGCACAATATTTGCAGCTGTTCGTGATTTAATGGCTAATCTTACACTGCCCCCTGGTGGGCGTCCATAGACACTATTGTTTTTAAACCAGGAAGGCTGACAAATGAGACAAAACAACAAAAAAAGTCTGAATTCAGCCTTCAGTTTAAAAAAGCAAAAGGACTTTTTTGACTTTAAGAGCTAATAACTATTCTAAACTGGCAAAAATTTTCAGGGTGCACTTCTTTCATCAAAAATATCAATCTTTTGTATAGTGAACTTGTATAGTGTGTTTAAATGGGACACGTTTCAAGCTAGGTAATATATCAGTGTCCACTTGCCAGTAATAGAGTTAATATTCTGTTTTATACTATAAAGTTATGAAAATGCCAAACTTGTTTATTTAATTGTTTTCTTATGTTTTGGGTGTAATAGTCCTTTTTTATTTTTGTTTTGTTTTTTAAGGCAGGTCTGTCATTTTTGAATACTGTAAAACTGTGATAAACTTTATATTGAAGCTGTATTTTAATATGACCGCTTTGAATCCTTACATGAAAATGTTCTGGGAGTTGTTATAAACACATCCCAAAGAAGCAATATTTAATAAAACTAGGTTAAAAAAATGACACTCACTGTGTGTGTATAAGCTCTCTAGCCTTCTTAGGGCCTCCCTTCATCTTTAACCTGGTGGGTCCAATAATTAATCTGAAATTTGACCAGAAACATCCTGTTTGTTTCAAGCTAATTTATCTTCTTCAAACATTCCTAACTGGACTGATAGTAACATTTAGCACCTGGTCTTTCAGCATAGAATTGGGGTACAAAATAAATCTAGTCCAGTGATAACGAACCTTATATAGCTTGCAGTGATACAGACAGTCCGCTGCGGCACACATGCCATGGGTTCGTCACCACTGATCTAGTCTTTGAGAAGAGAAAGTAAGTGATTCATACTAAAAGGATCCCAAATAATGCAACCATTCTCATCTGTTGAGGGTGTGGGAACTGTCCTGCTAGGCACATTTTATTTACAGGATACTTCTGCATACAGCATTAACTAGGACACAAAGAACTTTAGTGTTCTACTCTTGTATGAAGTTACCGTGCCATTTCTTTATCTCACTTCACTTTTCCTTACCTTCCCCAACAAAACTGAAGTTGTTCAATCAATCTGAATTTAATTTGTTGTCAACAAAATGATAGAATGGTTTACTTGGAAGAAACCTGGTCTAGTCCAAGATTCAGGCCTGTCCAGGGTCCAGTGGAATATCGGGTACTGATGCATCTGAGCAGGGTTTCTTCTTGGAGCACTGTACTGTTTCTCCCAGTCAGGGACTTTTTGAGCTTCGTAGAACGATCTGAAGCAAAGATCTTCTGGTGACTTGATGTTATTTGGAAAACGTTTTAAAATAATATACCATTCTGAGTTATCTGCACACTATAAAAGTGGTTCACCATTAAATTTTAGATGTTTTGTCTGATTCCACTTTGATTTAATTTCTATAATCACCAAATTTTAGTTTCAAGCATCTCAACTGCAACAGTATATCTGTTCTCAACTTTGCTTGATTCTCCATTCACATCTGGTCAGAGGTGAGGCCTTCTTTGTCTTTCTTCTATGTCTTATTTCTGCCTTCATCTCCTGCTTCTCACCCAACTCTGTTACTAGTCAGGAACAGGTTTACCCTTCCTTTAGCTTACCTGTTTATCCTTTTGTTTTCAATCTCCTTATAGTGCTATTCACATCAATTTGGCAATTTACATCTTTATCAAGGGTCAGCCCTTTTGTGTTTGGTGCTGAACCCTTTCTTTCATGTAGAAATCTACTTGTCATATACAAGAAGAGTATTTTTATCTGCAGAATAATATTGACTCAAATAATTTTATAAACAGACTTTCCAGGTATTATTCCCTTTATGTGTGGTTTTAAAATGTTAATTGCACTTTTATACATAATGCATTTATTGGGCACTTTTTTCCTAATTATAACTCGTCTTTGAATGCATTGTGCAAATCGAAACGTAGCAATCAGTGAACACAATTTGTTTTTGATGCTTATTAAGAGTAAGCCCATAAATTTGAATTTTGATATCATGCTTGGTACTTAGAAGTGACACATACATTATTAAAGCTTGACAACATTTAGAATTTGAATTGTAAGTTTCATCACAAACCATATCTTTTGCCTCTTTTGTTACCTAGGTTCAATCAAGGGGACTGGATTTTCCCTGTAGGTGGTATGGGACAAGTTTTAGGTGTTTTCAATGTGATTTTAGTATTTAAAGTAATGAATAAATTTTATACACGTTTCAGAGAACTACCAACTTTCTCTAGTTAATTTTGGTGAAGATGTTTTGGATTGTAGTCTGGTTTAGCGTTAGTTTAGCCTTGAAAGAAGAAACTGGTCCTGATTGCCAACTTTTTTCTTCTGCTGAAATGCTGTTTTAAAACACATGGAAATGCTTTTAGAATTAGGAAGGAAAGTGAAAACTTCAACAGAATATACCAAGTTATTGATAGTAGGAGCTGAACCTTATGTTTGAAAATGGAGTGAGCTGTGCAAAAGCAGAAACTGAAATATGCCTGATTTTGAATTTAAATACCACTAACAACTTTACTTTGTTGCAATTAACACAGTGACTTGTGCACCGGCAGAATGCTAACAGTTACTCTCTGGACTGTGGTCAAACTGATAACTTCAAGAAGTATACTTGGAATTTTGCTACTCTGAATTCTGATACAATTTCAACATATAAGTGGTTCTTTCATGTGTTTTGTTTCCCCAAAGAAATAACCCATTACACATTTTTTAAGAGATGAGGTCTTGCTGTGTTGCCCAGGCTGACCTTGAGCCCCTGGGCTCAAGCAGTCCTCCTGCCTCAGCTTCCTGAGGAGCTGGAACTGCAGGTGCATGCCACTGCACCAGGCTGCAGGTGTTCTTGATACGATATTAATCTATTGAAAATTTTAAGAGAACTTAAAGAAATAGAAAAGAATAATGTAGGTTCATTGTTTTCTGTGGAGTTTTTCATTTGATTTGATGGAATGGACAGGGTGTTAAAGGGTATAATTTGAATTGCCTTAGGATGTATTTAGCATTGAAGGTTTAAAGACAAGAGTAGCAGATGCCAGTGGGCTCTGCTGCACATCTCCAGGAACATATGGTCTTACAATTTTCTGTGAATTGCCTCCACTTCCAAGTGGTCAGTGATTTGTTCAGATGCCCAGGAATTTAAGTGATTGATGAAGTCACTTTTTATTTAGGTCAATGTGAAGTAATAGTTAATATTTACTGAGAGCCTACTATGTGCCAGGCACTGCTTCACGCATTTGCAGTGTGTGTTTAATGCCCCCAAGCACCCCAAGGTAAGTATAAATGCCCTCCTCTTACGGATGATCAATGGAGGCGCAAAGGATTGAAGTAATTTGCTTGGAATGAAGTTAGGATTGCTGAAAACCACAATACTAAGAGGTAGTTCGAGTCCAGAGCTAGTGCTTCAGAACACTTGAGTTCTGTCTGTTGGGGAAGGCTTTAGTGTTTACACTTTTCCTTCAAAACCTTTTAACTACACACACGTTTTCCAAGCTCAAGAAACTCACCAAAAGGAGCTAAAACTGCCACGACTTCGTGTCATTTGGAGTCGACAATCTAATACCTCAGTGGCTCTTGGAATTTAAATCATACTGGCTTGGGACTGTGCCCTCCAAAACTCAGGTAGCACGTTGCCCTGTGTGCCTCAGCCTGGCATACGGCGGGTGCATGATGGGTGCAAGGTACAAGCAGCCAGCGGTCACGTTTCACTAATGCCTGCATTTGCTACACCAGTCTGCGGACTTAGAAACGCGGTAACTATCTTCAGGATTGCATAATGCAAGGGATATACGTAATTCAAGAAATGTGTCTTGAGCACTTTCTGTGTCTCTACAATACAGATTATCAGCAGTCCCTATATCGGGAGAGGGAGCTGAATTCGGGGGGAGGCGGCAGGGTTTGGATCTCAGTTTCGGGGCCATGCAGGGGACATAAGGCTTTCAGGCTGAGACTGACTGGAGGAGCACCGAAGTACTTACGCAGAGCTACCACGTAAAACGGGGTGGAATTGGTGTATCGCGGAAACGAAACTGCCCCGCCCCTGCATGATGCAACGCCGCGCTCTCAGCCTCGGGCCTGCGCCATGACGGCCTCTGGGCGGGGCCGCGCCTGCGCCTCGGTTGGCTCCCAGGCTCCTGCGCCTGCGCAATACCGACCTCCCCGCCCCCTGGCCTAGTGGAAAATGGTGCTGTCAGAGCTGGCGGTGCGCCTAAACTGCGCCGAGTACAAGAACTGGGTGAAGGCGGGACAGTGCCTGCTGCTGCTGCGTAGCTGCCTGCAGGGTTTCGTTGGTCGCGAGGTGCTCTCCTTCCACCGCAGCCTGCTCGCCGCAACCCCCGGGCTGGGTCCCCGCGCCACCTGCCGCGGCGGTTCACGGTGCACCCCGCGCGCCCGCCAGGTGAGCACCTGGCCCGGGGCCTTGACCGCCGCCCCTACCCCACCCCGGTGCCCGTCCTGGAGCGCAGAATGTCCCGTTCTCATTGCGGGGCGGGGTCGACCGCCAAGCCCCGGGCTCAGATTCCCGGACGCCGCCCTCCCTCCCGGCTCCCCCTCACCGCCGCCCCCTGTAGTTTCAGCCTCAGTGTCAGGTGTGCGCGGAGTGGAAGCGGGAGATTTTGAGACATCACGTCAACAGAAATGGAGACGTGCACTGGGGAAACTGCCGGCCGGGCCGCTGGCCCAGCGACGCCTGGGAGGTGGCCAAGGTAAGCACCTGCAGCCGGTGGGAAGGAGGGCGCGGCGGGTCCAGTGGTGCCGGGGAGCCACTAGTGGTCCCTGCGGAAGCCGGGGCCTCCTAAGAGAGGTGCACAGATTGGCTGGTTTTTCTGGGGAAAAGTGTCTAGGCATCTAGAGGCTATTAGAGTGGACCCGATTCAGCTTAGTGAAGTAGAAACATTCAAGTTTGCAGCCCTTGCTTGGGAAGCTATAAAAAAAAATTTTTTTTTCAACAATAAGTGCTGGGACACCACGTAGAGTGAGCATGGGCATGGAAAGAGAGATGTAAGTCGTGTTTGACGGTGGGCTTATTTGGGATACAGGGTGTCATGAGGATGACAGAGGAGGCCAAGGGAAGTTAAGATAGAACAGGAAGGACCTGAAGCGCCCAGCTAAAGAATAAAACTTTGAGACAGTGGAGGTGGGGTAGGTACTCAAATAGAGACTGTTAGGCCAGTCTTCACCTCTTGGCAATGTGACTTACTCTCTGGGTTTGCTGGGCAGGTGTTTTGACTTCCTGGTGTTTCCCAGAAGCCCAGTAGTGGGAGGAGCAGGGTAGTGACAAGCGGCTTCCTAACACAGAGTAACTTTTGGAGTCAGCATAGCTGGGGCGGTACCAAGGAAGGAGATGATCTGAGGCCTCTCCCAGATGCTGGGGTGATGTCAGGCCAACCTCTTCCCTGACCTCAAAAATGAGGCAAATAAACTGTGTCGATGGTGCCCAGACTTGGCTGTCATGGAACAGTAAACCTACCGCACTTACATCCTTCTCCCCAGTCTTTTTAAATTGCCACCAGAGAGTTGTCAAGAGAAAACTTTCAAAGAAACAAAACTCTACCCTTTATTGTGACTGCCCCTCACCTATTTGTTCTCCATTGCTGTTTTCACAGCCCTGGAATCCCTTTGAAGCTGGTGCCACCTGCTTATGCCACTCTTGCCTCCTCTTTGGGTTTTTTTGAGGCAGAAAGAGTTCAGACTGGCATTGAATTTGCAGTGATCCTCCTGCCTCAGCCTCCCAAGTGGTGGGATTGCAGACATGTGCCACCACACCGGGTTTCTCTTTGTTGCTGGCTACCTGCAGACTGAGTCCAACCTGATTCTCTTACTTCCTGGGTTTGCTATTCTAACAACCTAGGTCCACTGTACTCTGGTAGGTTCACAGCCTGGACCCTGTGGGCACAGGGAATCTCACTGTTTAACATCCCGGTTGCCTTTGACATACTTACTCAGACACTTCTGGCACCACCCATTGCCCCTGTACTCTGATCTTTGAGACTTCTGCTGTGTTTTCTATTCTCAGTAGTCCTGTCCTCCAGCCCACCTTTGTCTCCTCAGCAGCCCCACCCAGTTCCCACTCTCCAGCATTATAATCAGCCCCTTGTGGTTAGCCTGGTCTTTTTCTCCTTTCTCTTAACTTGCCTGGCCCAACTCCAGCCCTAAAGACACCATCATCTGCTTCTGCTCAGGCAAGAATTTCACAAAAGTGCTAACCAGTTTCGTTTTGTTGGGCCACGCCTCTCTCTTGGCTCCCGTTCCTAGTTTTCCTCCCCCAGCTCCCATTCTGGTTCCTCCCCCCTCACCCCACCCCCACTGCATAGGTTGCTCAGACTTCCTGGAGTAGATGAATGCCCCCAAACACGGACTTCCTTGTCATTTTGCCAAACCTACCAGCTTATGCTTGTCTTCTTCCTGCTGTAAAAAAGGAGGGAGGGCATCTCTCCTCTCACTGTGCTGTCCTGGCACTTGTGTGTTAGGTTGTATCCCCTCCCCCCTGCCCAAGGATTTGAAGTCTTCAGTCATCTTTCTCCCTCCCAGTTTGTTCTCATCACCATATAAATAGCTCAAATCTCACCTTGGTTTATTAATTTAAAAAAGAAAAAAAAGCGGTAAGTGCACACTTTTAATCCCAACTCTCTGGAAGTCTGAGGCAAGAAGTCACAAGTTCAAAGCCAACCTGGGCAATTTAGCACTTAAAGCAAGACACAGTCTCAGGGCTGGGCATTTAGCTCAGCGGCACAGTACCTGCCCGGCAAGCACAAGGTCCTGAGTTTGATTCCCCATACCAAAAAAATAAAAATAAAGGTAAATTTAAAAAAAGGACCATGTCTCAAAGCAGGTGGGGTGGGGCTGGGGCTGTAGCTCAGTGAGAAGACCCTGAGTTCAAACCCCAGTACTGACAGAAAATTAAAAAAAAAAATAGGATCAAGCAGCGTTACCATATAACCCAGCAATTTTACTTTTAGGTACACACCTAAGAGACATGAAAGCATATATCCACACAAAAACATGTCCACAGATGTTCTGTACAGCACAATTCCCAGTAGCCACAAGCTGGAAATAACTCAGATGTCCACAAATAGAATCCATGCAATGGAATATAATTTTGCCATAAAGAGGAATGAAGCACCCATACATGTTACAACATGAACGAATCCTGACATTATGCCAGGTGGAAGGAGCTAGTCATAAGTTGTGTGATTCTATTCATGTATGTAGTCTATTGTGTGACTCATTATTCATTCATCCAGAATAGGCACATCTGTAGAGACAGAAGTAGATGAATGGTTGCCAGGGCCTGGAGTATTATGGGAGTAATAGCTAATAGATAATAGAGTTTCCTTTGGGGGTCATGAAAATGTTCTAAAATGACTGAAGTGATGGTTGTACAATTCTGTGACTAAAAACCACTGAATTACACACTTTGGATGGGTACATTATATCTCAATAAAGCTATTTAAAAAACCAGTGGAATAAACACTTAGAAAATAAAATTTAGGGGAAAAAAATACTAGCTTCCCTTTGATCTGCTCTCTCCAGTCGCCTCCCTGTTTCTCCATCTGCCTCCTTCATGTGTGCTCAGCACAGCTGCTCTGGGAGAGGACCGGGCCCTGTTCTCATTTCCTTGGCTTCCGGTACTCTGCAGCTTACCCCCACCCCCACGTCTGCCCTGCCACTCCACCGCCTTGGCGATCCTCGCCAGGCTCATTTTTCTTACCTCTCAGGTTGGCGGCACTGCTTGGTCAGTCTTCTTGAAACACTTTGTGACTTCTTGTCTCCTGCCTCTCCTCCAATCTCTCGGGCTCTTTCTTAGCCTTCCTTGGGTCCCTGGGGCTGGGTCTCTCCTACCCCTTCCTTCCCCGGTTATTTTTCCCAGGTCTATGGAGTTAAATGCTGCCTTTGTGCAGATAGCTACCAAATATGTGTTCCAAGTCCTGCCCTTTCTTCCGGCCTCCAGGTGCATGTATCCACCTGCTTCCCTGACCCTTCCACTTCATTGCCTCACCGGGACTTGGTATTTAGTCCTACAGTGTCTAAAGTGGGCCCCCGACCCAGCCCCCATTCCTGCCACCAACTTCCCAGACCAGAACCATCCTCATTTCCTGTCTTTCCCTCTCACTGCCCCTCCCTGCCCCCATTCATAATTGCAAAGGGTTTTTGGATTCGTCCTCTCTACCACCTACGTATCACGCCCCTCACAATCCCACCCAGACTCTACCTCGGTTCCCTGCCTGCCACCTCTGCTGCTCCAGGTGCCTCTGCTTGGTTCCCCACACAGCAGCGTACGCCATCTGCAAATGGGAATCCTGTCCGTTCGTGTCCGTGCCTTCACAGCTTCCTGAGGCCTTGGGATAAACTTCCTTCCGGAGCTGGTGAGGCCCAGCGTTATCTGGCCCCTGTGAACTACTGCCTCATGTCCTGCTCAGCGAAGGGACAGCAGAGGGTGGGCAGCGGTAGCAGCACCTGTTTCTTACCACTGTGCACTCACCACAGGGGACATGGTGGTATGCAGTATAATTTTTAATTTTTTAAAAGGCATTCAGGAATTCATTAGGCAGAATTTTGAAAGTGCACACACAAAGAAGTAGAGCGTGAGCCTTCAAAAGGGAGAAAGAGGTACCTTAGGTCTGGAGCTGAGAATACTTGTGTTTTTAGACAGTAAAAATCTGAAATTTGTGACTTTAGAAAGATTCACATATATTGGGCTTGGTTTCCTGTATGAAAAAAGCGACGGTACACCCACAGGTAGGAAGATAACTCATTTTGCAGAAGGGCAACAGATTCAGAGAATTCAAAGAATGTTTTAGGCCAAACAGATCATGCAGTATAATTTTTAAGAAGCCGCTTTCACTGCAAGGAGGCAGCAGAGCCTCCCTATTGGCTTCCAGTTCTGAAAGGGAATAATTATGAAAGTAAAACTGTAATTTGGAAGACACTGGTTCCTATCTGCAAGAAAATGCCAGCCAGGACCCCCTTCACTATGCAAAAGGAAACACTCAGCCTGGCCTAGAGCAAACTGAGACCCCCCTCTTAACTTTCCATCTTCCAATCAGCAACAGCCGAATTAAACAGTTTCTTTTCTTCCATTTCATTGCCTTAGTTTGTCTGTGATAAGTTCGTTGACTTCTTTGTTTCCTTTGTGGCATCCATAGTAGACTTCTTTCAGAGTGAGCCTGTCCCTGGCTATTAAGACATGGAAAGATAGTACTGGCTACTGTACCTTTTGTAGGGGCCATTGAATGTGCACAAAATCCTTAACTACATGCAGCTCAGGTGTCTGATTTCCCCACCATCAGGAAGATAATCGCAGTGACCCCTGGGGTGCATTGGCAGGCAGCACCAGCATTTTCAGAATACCAGTGCGAGCAGCACTGTGGGAGGCAGCAAAGTTGCCTGCGTAGGGAAGTGCGTTTGTTTTCAGTGCAACAGATCTCTTGGTTAACGTTCTTATTGAGAGTCATTTTTCATGTGTCATCTGTTCCTTTCCCTTGGCAAGAATGTACCCTTGAGACTCCTTGCCTGGTAAAATCATGTCAAGATGTAAGCTTGGAAACATTTCAGGAAAGAAATATGCCCGAGTCTTGCTATAACACCATTTTTGTGGCCCAGGCCATAAAATCCTACTAAAGGCAGAATTGTGCTAAAACGCCTTCTGGTGTGCATTGTATCTTGAATCCCAGGATTCCCTCTGCACCTCCTATGTAGGTCCCGCTCACACCATTGACACCGCCACCGCCAGCATTTATGGCCTGTCGAGTAGCATGTGCCAGGCACTGTGCTCATGCCCTACCTACATTCACTTACTGAATTCTCACCATAGCCTTCAAAGTGTTACCCCATTTAGTGATGAGGAGTCTGAGGAGAAGCAACTTACCTAGGGTCACACAGCTGACAAGTGACTAAGTTGGCATTTGGACTTAGCACCGTCACACTCTAAAAGCCAGATTCTTAATGTTACCATACTATACTTTCTCAAATCACTTAGAATGCATCCACTTTGGAGGAACTGTTATTTTTAAATCTTAACAACTTAGCCACCAAAATATCAGTAAGGAAAAGAACTTTATTTCTGCTTTCATGCCATTAAAACAGGACAGAAAACCAATTATGTCAAGTATACCTAATAGAGGGCTAGTGCAGCTCTTTAGTTATTGCCCTCGGCCAAGGCTTAGCTATGATATTGCTTCACCACTTGTATTTTGAACTTAGGAGGCTCTGACTTGAAACCTCGGAGTATAAAAGCATTTCAGTCATCATTTGAGAAATAGGCAAATAACTGCTTCTCTGCCTCCTGGAGTTGGAGGAGACTTAGGTGCCCCTCGTCCCACCCCCTATTGCAGGCCTTCATGCCCCGAGGACTGACAGACAAACGAGGACCTGAGGAATGTGATGCAGTTGCTCTTTTAAGTTTTATCAACTCCTGCGATCACTTCGTGGTTGATCGAAAGAAAGTCATAGAGGTAAGAGCCATCAGATTCAAAATCATACGCTGAGTCAGTCAGGTCGGTACTGGGAAGGCCAGCAGTGAGAGACACCCTGTGATGCTAAGCCAGCTGCGCAGGCGTGATCCAGTAGTTCGCAGAACAGGAGCATGCAGGGAAAGTTAGGCTGAGGTCCAAAGTTGGCATCACTGAGCAGGCTCGTGCCATGAGCACCTGCCGTGATACCCAAGCGCCCGGTGCACGTGCAGTCAAGAGCTAACCATTTAGTTCTTCCTAAGTAAAGTTTCATGGCAATTTGTTGCAAGAACTATTTGTTTAGTTTTTTCTAAAGTTTCCTGGTAACTTGTTACCATACCATTTGCCATTGAAATACCATTTGCCATAAACAGAAGCAACATAATATTCTGTTACTTTACATATGGCTGGGCATGTAGATCAGTAGTAGTGCAATTGTCTAGTATGCATGAGGCCCTGGGTTCCATGCCCAGCACCAGAAAAAACAAAAACAACAATGCATCATCCTTTCCATTGTGTGCCACACACAGTCCTGCCCTTCCAAATCTCAGTGGCTAAATGATTGCAACACCAGATGATACAGAACTGAAGAAACTATTAATACTGATAGATAACATTGTCAGAATAGATCACTATGCTTGTGAGATATTTTGGGAGATTTAGATTTTTTGCTAGTTCACCAGAGAACAACTCACTAATTAATTACTTTGATGGTCATTGAAGCATCCCTGGATTATTTATAAAATGCTGTGTATCTGCCAATGTGGCAGCAGCTGGAAGGATTAAAGAACTCTTGACCCCACAGAGCCAAAGATTTATCACAGTGGTTGACCTCTTTGATCTCTTTCAGCCAAGAATGTGGAAGACTATGTAAATTATATAATAACATATGATAGCACCATTTTTCTTAAAATATAGGCAAAAGTTGACTTTCTTTTCATCGTGATTTCCACATCGGAAAACTCCCTTGACCCAACTTCCTGGCATTCCAACAATATCTAAAAAATTTTTGTATTGTCTGCTTCAGCCTGCGGGTGTACTCAGAGCCAATACGTGTGCTCTTTGACAGGCTGTTTTCAGTTGAGAGATTTGGAAAAATGTGAAATAGCCTGCCATATGCAAGATTTTAAGGGCTACAGAGAGTTGTAGGCTTATTTGTATTTCTTAGTTACTCATCGCTGGTACAAAATATCCAACTCACCACCCACAACTTAAAGGGGAGAGGTTTATTTGTGCTCACGGTTTTAGAAGTCTCTGACCATAGTTGTCCATAGCTGGCTCCAAGGCAGAAACAGCATGGCAGAGGGCACAGCAGAGGAAAAGATGCTTGCATCATGGTGGCCAGGAAGCAGAGAGAAGAAGGGAGAAGTCAGGGAGGAGAAACACCCTTCCAGGTCACGCCCATAGTGACCCGCCTCTAACCCGGCCCCACCTCCAACAGCAGGTCAGCTATTGAACTCATTAATAGATGAATCCAGGGATGAGTACGGTGTGGCACCCCTTGATACAATCACCTTCCAAAAGCTCCGCCTCTGACGGAGCGTTTTGGAGGGACATTTTAGATCTAAACCATAACACTGTGGTTAATGTATTACTTACGTAGCGGGAGATTGAACATCGCCCCAAGCCTTGACCGTTCTTACAGGCACCTACAGGTCATAATCAGAAACTTGTGGATTGTTTGGAAACCTGCTCCAACAGCGTAGGAAGGGGAAAAGGCTGAAGCATTGATCTTTGCCTGATTTTGATCTTTTTGTTCCAGGAATCTTATGACCAAAATCTGGCTTGCAGTCACGTTTTATTTGTCCTGCTTTGGCTTTTAAAAATTTTTTGACCTGGGCGTGGCAGTACATGCCTGTAACCCCAGCTATTCAGGAGGTTGAGGAGGAGCAGCACAAGTTTAAGGCCAACTGGCAACTTAGCAAGACCCTCTGAAAGTAAATATTAAAAAGGGCTGGCAATGTAGTGAACGGTAGAGTGCTTCTCTAACACATGTGAAACGCTGGGTTCAGTCCCGAGTACTGCAAAAAACAAAGCAAACAACGATTTCAAAGAAAAAAAAAACCCACATTAAAAAAAAAAACCTGAATTTCCAACTTCCCTTGAAAAATTAGAAGACCTGGTGACACTGGGCTCATGTAGCTCCCATGGCAAGAGGCCACCCATTTACAGAGGCCGCTCCTTTAGATAGGGTATCCACTCTCCAGTTTGTCCCAACTGGGGCCAGCCTCACTCGGGCCATGCCTAACCTTTGGAGGCATTTTAGATGTGAGCCAAGGAGGACTTCACTTTTGGATGTATGTGCTTGGACAGGGTGAAATGAAATACAGATCCGACTTGGGGGCTGGAGGGCTGCACTGTCCTCTGTACTGATCAGAGCACATGCCAGATTATGCACAGGGTTCCAAGGAAGGTCTGTCCCTTCTCATCTGGAGACCACACTTGTTGATTTTTTAATTAGCAGAGCCTTTCTGCAGTTTTTCTGTGGAGCCACAAGATCTGTTTACCCTGTTGACTTTGAAGTCTTTTATCTTCTTATCTTGCGCTAGGTGATTAAGTGCCGCAATGAGATCATGCACTCTTCAGAGATGAAAGTATCATCTACATGGCTTCAAGATTTTCAGATGAAGATCCAAAGTTTTCTGAATGAATTCAAGAGTATCCCAGAGATTGTGGCAGCATATTCTAGAATAGAACAGGTACGAGTCATATTTAGCAGTTCTTCTATACAGAAGTAAGGGGTCAAAAACAGCCACAGTCACTCACGTAGGATTTGACATTTATTAAATGTAAACTAAATTTTGTTTTATTTTATTTTTTGTGACGCTGGGGAAGGAACCCAGGACTTGGTGCAGGCGAGGCAAGCACTCTACCACTGAGCTCTATCCCTAGCCTAGACCTGAATTTTAGAATGTAAGCAGGGGAAATTAGAGTAAATGAGTTCAGTGGGCTTGGGGTGTGAGTCAGTGGTAGGGTACTTGCCTAGCATGTGCGAAGTCCTGGATTCCCTCCCCGGCACCAGAACCAAGCAAACAAACAAACAAGAATAGGTTAAACTCAGTAAACAAATCAGTTCGTGTGTTTGTGTGGTCATCCTACAGCTACTGACATCTGACTGGACTGTTCACATCCCCAATGAGGACCAGCCTGATGGATGTGAAAAGGAAATAGGAAGCTCCCTGAGTGTGAGCCAAGTGTATGAAATCGAAATGGAATTACTGAAGGAAAAACTTCAGGAGATGTACCTTCAAGCAGAAGGCCAAGAGGTGCTGCCCGAAGAGGTAAAGGAAAGGGTTCCATCCCCTCCGTGAGGAAAGACAGGCACCAGAGAGGGGGAACAGCTTGTGTTGACATGGTGACTAGTCGAATAATTTCCAGAAGTTAGTATTCTTTTGGCACTGATTAGTATTACATCTTGACAGATATTTTCATTCAGTAAGGAAGTATTCGAGGACCTAACTATGCCACAAAGTAGAATAGCAGGCTAAGTGCTATGCCACGATTTGGGACAAGAAGCTTGGGGGCTTCCATGCCCGCCAGTCACAGGCATTGCCCAAAAAGGCTTTGCAGAGGTCTGTGGGGCTGGAGCTCGCGGATTCGGTAAGGGATTGGCAACTTGGCAAAGGAAGAATGATGTTCCTGGTCAAAGGAAGAGCATCTGGGAAGGCACCAAGGACGAGTTTGGGCCTGAGCGATGGCCAGGTGAGCACTGGGAGTACGTGCAGGTAGGAGCGTGGTAGGGTGAGCTGAGCCTTAGTTTGGAAGGTTTTCTGTGCCATGCCGCGGAATTTGGGCCTTCTTCCCCCTAGCGATGGGGAGCCAACAGATTTTTAAACAAAAAAGAGCCGTAAGGTCAGATGTCCCTTTTCAGAAGTGAACTCTTACAGCACTTGGAGGTTAGGTGAGTGGTGAGAGACTGACCAGGGGCCTTGGGCTGTGTGAAGGAGAGAGGCAGCGCAGGAGCCGGCTCCTGGGAACTGTACATCCCGGAGCCGATGGGTCTGAGTGTCAAGTACGTTACTTGGGATGTGGCATGAGGCTGGAAGAGTGGGAGACGAGGGCTAAAGGGTGACTGGGGTTCTTACACTTGCAGGCTAGCGACGGGCTCAAGTCCTGATAGGGAGCACAGGAGGCAGGAGTCACCTTTGTCATGAGCAAGGTCTAAAAGAAACTAACAGTCATAGGATCGTATTCTGGTAAGGTTCAGAGATATTCCAGTCCTGGCTGCATTCAAATTCTAGATCACCAGGAATCTGTTCACCTTCCATTCCTCCTTGGCAAGGAGAGTGGTTTTGCTGGTTACCTCATGAAACAGCGGGAGTGGTTGTGTAAGGTGAAGTGTGTATGCCATTCATGAAGCTGTGCTCCTTCCTGGCTCACATGCCTCTGTGAGCTAGATCCGATGTTTTAGACAGTGTGGTGAGCTCTGTTAGCCCGAGGACTGGCCACCACTGGTGTTGGTGTGTGCCTGCTGTGGCTTTTCAAGTGATGATTCAGAATGTTAAGCTTTCACTTTTCTAAAGCCTCTGACTTTATTTTTAGATGCCATTAGAACCAGCCCTAGTTTGCTTCCTGCTGCTTCTTCCAGAAAGAAGCAGGACAGAGGAAGAGAAGGGAGCCTGAGGCCCAGGCTCACTGCTGAGTCCTCAGTGGTTCCCTCTCCTCATGTGGGAGCCATAGTTCTTTACTTGTTTGAGTAACCAAGAGCAAAGTGTGTGAATAGCGACATGCTGGAGCCAGGATCCTGATGGTAGGGAGCCGGAAGAGGATCTGGTGGTCATGTCCCCATCTCCTCGGCTGGCCAGGTGAGGTGAGGGCCCCAGGGAGCTGGCATTGGGGTGCAAGTCGGGCTAGAGACCTCCATTTCAGGTCCCGTGGCTTTGCACATACACCACTGCAGATCTGGCATCATGGGGGGCTTGGCACCTGTAAATTTCTAATCCTCATTATCTCCGTTTTACAGACAGGAAATAGGGGTTAATTGGCTTGGCTCTGGGTCACAAAGTCTCCAGGAAAAATTGATAAATTCTCATTTTTCATGCTTTCTGCTCAGCAGACCATGGCATTCTTTCCTCGTATTTCAGGTGATCAGGATGTAAGTTAGGATTGATTGCCATGTCATCGCAAAGAAGTTGAAGGTCAGCTTTCCCTGTGCATGGAACTTGACCTTTTCTGAAAGTTCAGTCTGTATAGGTTATCCTTGTTTCTTAGCGTTAGTCTCCAAAGTCAGAGGATTCAATAAGACCACACTTCAGTCAGTTGAATATGTCAGTTATAAGACACACCATTATTTCAGTTACTTCTAAGGCAGAAAACCTGCTTATTGTGAGGTATTACCCATGGCAATATGCATTCTCATTTGAGGTAACAGGATATGCATCCAGGAATCAAGAAATATGATGATTACGTTATGAGCATAAGGCTCTTTGTGAGTGTGATCTAAGATCTGTTTCTGCACTTTGTTAAAACTGTAGAGGTAGGGCTGGAAAGCTAAGTTGAGAACAGTGGTGGACAGTGGTAACTAAGTGTGACAGTTCCTGCAGACACATCGTGGAGCACCAGGCCATGCCACAGAGCACTCGGCACCTCTCTTCTTTTCTGTTAGCTTGATGAAACTTAATGATCTATAATATTATTAAAAGGGGCACACATTCAAATGCACAGTACATACGTAGCTAGGATCATAAGATGCTTTCCTCTCTGGACCCAAATGGGAGGATACGCTGGGAGGGTGTCTCCAGCTTGGGCCCACTTGCCCCAGAATTCATTCAGCTGCCACCCAAGTGCCCTTCACAGAGTCCTACCAGCCCTCAGAGCTCTGTTAGGATCTGGGAGTTTAAAATTTCAACTAGAAGCCAGGCGTAGTGATTCCCGCCTATAATCCCAGCACTCAGGAGGCTGAGGCAGGAGGATTGCTGTGAGTTTGAGGCCAGCCTAGGCTATGTAGTGAGTTCATGACCAGCCTGGATTACATAATGAGACCTTATCTCAAAAGACCAAAAAAGTAATAATAATAATAATAGTGATAAAATAAAAAAGTAAAATAAAATTTGAGCTAGAGAACATTAAGTGCAGCAAAGGGTTAAAAACCATGTGAAATATTTGCACAGACTTTAAGATCATTACTGATCTCTTAAACTCTGGCAAAGGAACCACCTTCTCAGAGGTCCACCAGGAAGCTTAGTAAGAAGGGGCAGTGACATCAGGGAAAGGACACAAGACAACACCTTATTTGCTATATTCCAGGAATATTTATTGAGCACTTACTGGCCAGACACAGTTCTAGGCTATTGGTGTGAATCCACAAACGACAAAGATCTTGTCAGCAGAGACAGAAGTGAAATACTAAGCACTGCCCTGGAATGGTGTGGGCCGGAAGAGGAAGTGATACATCAGAGAGCGGAGGAAGGGGGCTGGGGCGGCAGAGTTGGGAACAAGTGTTTGTGGTGGTCAGGGTGGCCTCACTGGGAAGGTGGGCCCTGTGGAGACCTCGAAGGAGGCGGGGCTCAGTCCTGCACATGTCTGGGGAAGGGGTAGGCAGGCAGGAGGAACTGCGAGTGGAGCAGCCTGGCTAGAGGAGGGGAAGGGGAAATGCGTCCTGGGCGAGGTCAGATGCCGAGGGAGAGCAAGTGGGTCCTACTGGGCCACGCGAGCCCTCGGTCTGCAGGTTGGACCCTAGCTGGCCTTGGCAAGTGTTGGTGATGGGACCAAAGGAGCCCAGTGGTGTTGAGGGTGCCCTGGGAGATGTTGGGTGGAGACGGAGATGAAAGCAGGGAGACACCGCACAGAGGAGGTAAGAGATGCTGGGGGTGTGGCCGTTGGGAAGTGTGGCGCTGGCAAGGTGACCAGAGAGGGACCAGAGGCGAGCTGCGGCCAGGAGCTTTGACAGAAGTGGCCGGAAGAGTGAGGCAAGTGCTCAGCCTCCTTTCTCTGGACCGGTGGACCAGGACGTAGCAGGCCCACTCTCAGTGGACCAAATGTTTATCAGATAAATGGAGGAAGGAAGCAGTGTACCGGACTGCTGCTAAGTGCTCTTAGTAGATCATTTCCGGTCCCTTTCCCAAGACTTCTAGATGGTATTAGTTAGTGTCATTCTTAATTTGTAAGCCCAGAAGTCTATGAGCCCAAGAGCTCTAAGAGGTCGGATGTCCTAATCAGAGTCACATAGCTGGTTAAGTGACAAAGCTGGCCTTCAGTGTTCCAAGACTGTGTGGTTAAATTTCATAATTTTTCAATATTTTTAGTTTTCTATCTCTACTTCCTCATCCTTCTTTACATGTAAATGTGCACAAGCCCTTGTTGTTCTTTTTTTTTTTTTTTTTTTTTTTTGAGACAGGGTCCCACTATATAGTGCAGGCTGGCCTTGAATTCACTTTTGTAGCCCAGGCTGGTCTCAAACTCACAGTAATCCTCCTGCCTCAGCCTCCCGAGTGCTGGGATTACAGGCATGTGCCACCACATCTAGCCCTCCTTGTTCTTAATAATTTTTATTTTACTACTTGTTTTTCAGTGCTAGGGATTCTCTACAACTAAGCGACATCCCTAGTCCCCCAATAATCTTTTTTTTTTTTTTTTTTT
>RJWM01017387.1:0-13263 GCA_004363535.1 Dasyprocta punctata | reverse complement strand
GAAAGAATGTGTGGTGGGGGTGGGGGTTTGAATGGAAAAGAGACGTGGAGCAGTTGGTGAAGGAGGGGCAAAGAGAGAGGAAACCGCGGAATGGAGCAGAGCAGTTCTGAGGGTCTGTAGAGAGGGGCGACAGCACAGGGATCATAGCTCCTGTCACCAAGTGAGGAGAGCTCTGTGATGGCCAGACGGACAGACATCCCGGAAGCCAAGCCGGCCAGTGCCACTGGGCCTTGGGTGGATCCTCGGGGGCAGCAGGCAAGAGCCGATTCTGCGCAGTGCTCCTGGTTATTGATGCACGCCATTAATAAAGTCATTGGAGGGGGCTTCCTTTCACATTTGCCTGGGTTCCAAGTTACTACTCAAAGCCCAGGCATCTCACAGGAGCTCTAGGCTGGCCCAAAGCCCCATAACCGAGCTCCATCTGAAGAGTGAGACTGCAGTCTACCTTACTAAGCAGTCTGAGTTCCCGTCCTCCTCAGTGCCTAGCTGTCTCGCCTGGCTTTCCCTAGTCATCTTGAGCACAGCCTCTCCAACCTCCCCCTCTCTTCCTCCCTGACAGCCAGCATCTGGCTGCTAAAGTCACTTACATCACAGTAGCCCAAGTGCCGGCTGAGGCGCCACCTCACACCTCCATCAAAGGAATCAGCTGTGTGCCTTTCTAAAGTGTAAGAGCCAACAGCCCACTGGGGGAGGGCACTGCGCTGTTCTCCACTCAGGTTTAGAGAACCTTGATTTAGCTTGGGGTTGGGAGTCTTCTATCGAAAAACATTCACCGAACCCCAAAATGTAGTAAGCACAGTGGCCAGTGAGGGCATTCTGGGATCAGCCTAGTGAAAACACTTCGGTGGTATCACACTGCGGCTCCTTGTATTGGATTCACTGTGGAGAGGTAGGTTGCTGGGGGAACCTAGAAACTAGTATAATCTGTTGATACGGCAGTTCGGGCAGAGACTATTAAAATAGAAAACTGGATCAGAGTTAGAACTGCCATTTCTAAAAGCAGATCCTACAATAAGGACGACACCTATGCAAAATAACAAATGTGCCAGGTTAACTACTGCAGCATATTAGAGCAGAAGGTTTGAAATATGTTGAAGTATGAAGAAGCATCCATAATTGAAATGCTCTTTAGCCGTTAAAAAGCAATGAGACTCTTCTTGATAATCTCCTGTAGAAGAGATCAGTTGAGGAATGTGTAATATAATGCCACTTGTATTTTTTTAAAAATGTTCAAAGATGTGCTTGCATATGAAGGCATGCAGTGTCCCGAGAAGAAGCACATTATGTTCACCTCAGAAGACAGGAGCTGGGTAACTAGGGACAGGGTTTAGAAAAGGACTTAAATTTTTACCTTGTTGATTTTCAATTTTTTGCTGCACATTTATTAGTATTAATTTTATAAGTACAAATATATATATTTAACAGTAATAAATGGGTAAGGCCAAATTCAAAGTGAAAGGGCTTCATTTTATATATGTATCCACCCATGCACACACATGTGTGTAAATAAAGGTAAAGTAAAACCCTTTCATATAAATTCAGGAAGATCTAAAGTAAAAAGAATTTCAGAAGACAAGCAAACCCCTCTTGTATGGCGTCAGAGCCACTGTCCTGGGTCTTGTTTGGTTTGAGCGGAGACTGCCTTGTTTTTAAAGGGCTGATTTTGTTTTCAAACCTAAACCTTTATGTGGACAGATGCCTGTAAGGCAAGGTTTCTGTGTCTTGGCAGATCCAGGAGCAGAGCCAGTCTCCTGCTGGGCGGGGAAGGGGAGGTGCTGGGCCTGGAACCCAGGGCCTGGCACATGCTAAGCACGGGCTCTATCACTGAGGTCTTCCACCCCGGGAGCCAGCCTTGAAGTGAGTAAGCTTTTCATTGGAATTAGAAATCTGCTCCAAAAATTGTCCTAAGCTGTGCTTTGTATGATTTCCTCTTGCAGATCTCAAATCGACTCGAAGTGGTGAAGGAATTTCTGAGAAACAATGAGGATCTTAGAAATGGCCTTACAGAAGCTATTCAGAAGCTAGACAGCCTCCCTCTACAGCATCAAAAACCAGACTCAAAGGAACCTGGGAGACAGACACCTGAAAGGAAGGCCTGAGGGGAGTTTAGGCATGTGATGTTGTTTTGCTGTTCTTTTTTGGTTTTTTTGAGATAGGGTCTCACTATATAGTCCAGGCTGGCCTTGAACTTGTGATGCTCCTGCCTCAGCCTCCTGAATGCTGGGATCACGGGTGTGTGCCGCCATGCCCGGCGGTATGTGATGGTAAATCAGGGCAGCATGACTCCCCCCCTTGATGTCTGTTCGCTTATGCGAAGCCATGGTGGATACACAGGAGTCTCACCTGCCTTCCCTATGTCCTTGTTATTTCCAAAGGCCCCTGATCTTTGTGCCTGTACTTTAACGAATGGTGCTCACATCTGGGTAGTAATTCAGCATCAGTTCCTTGACAGCTTTGCTGAGCCAAATACACCTGAAGTCACTGGCCTGGTTTTAGGTGAATCAGCTTTCTAACATAATCAAAAAGTGTTTCTGCCTCTGTGCCTCAAAACGATGCTAGTGATGCACAGCGCATAGGTGGAAGCCTTCTCTTTCATCCTAGGTTGCGTGTTCTGTGATGGTCTGTGATGGTCAGCATGGCTTCCAACGCAGGCATCCTCTTCTATGCAGAGGAGGAAGTTTCCAGAGTACTGTACCCAAACGACAAGTTGTTGTCCCGGACTTGCCTCTGAATCTTTGGGGATAGTTTTTTCATAATCATAAACTTAGGGTTGTGTAACATATGCAAATCAAAAAACCCTAGCTCCCCCTGTGCCTTCACTCGCTGCCTCCCAAGGGCTTTCTGCTGCGTTAAGGGTGAGCACCTCTTCTGGCTTCCTCTGGCAGAGAGGGTCGGGCCAGGCCTGCGCCAAGGACTGTCACGGAGCTCTGTGCCCCCGGCAGGTGCATCCTGTCCCTGCTACCTGCTGCCAGAAAGCCTCCCACGTCAGGGCCTCGGTGGGAGTGTTGGGCTAGAAACCCTTCCTTTTTGGAAGAATACAAGAGGGAAACATGCCTGGAAGGCCATTTGCTAGCTATTTCAGCTTGCGACACACAGAACTGTTCCTAGCTGGCTGGAGCTCCCTGAGGCCGGGGGTAGGGCTGGGAAGTGGGAGGTCACAGGGACCTCAGGGTCAGGGCCATGGCGACTATTTATGTGACCCTTGGGTGAAGTCAGGTCCACGGCAGGCAGGCTTGGCTGTCGTTGTTCATATCTCCAGTGTGGGCCGCGGGGCCTGGCCCGCGGCTGCTTGATGAGTATTTGTTTGAAGATTTCATCTGCTAGCCTAGGAGTATTTGTAAGCGTGAATGTTAGTTACACTGTTAACTAAGCCTGGTCCTTCCTTATGAAATTTAAAAATGAAACTTCTCAACATTCTTATGGAAACTTGTTTTCTTTCAGCAGATTCACAGATTCATTCATATTTCCTCTATTTCTTTTACCCAAAAAGTATTCCGCTCCTGACTTTGTCCTGTTTGTTCCTGAACAGCAATAGGCACTGTCCCATGGTGCGCAACGAGCAGCAGCGTCTTCCCCTCCAACTGCTCGTCGCCAATGCCACTGGTACTAAACTGGGTCAGGTCGCCTCTGGACCTTGGGCGACAGAATCGCCTGTTTCCAGACTCTGCCTGGATGAAGTGCCCCATGCAGGCCTGAGGAAGATGGGTGTACTTCCCCTGTTCACCAGCCCGCAAGGGCATCTTCAGAGAATGGGCAGAGGAAAGGGGTGTATATTTCTACCTCGTTTCTGTCAAAATGCACTTCATATGAACTGTAAATCCCAGAGGAGCGCAGACGTGCCTGCTTTTCCTGCTTCCCAGTTGCTGTTGGGTCTCTAGTCTGGTGCTCGTGTGCTGCTGGGGATAGAGCATGCTAGGCAAGCGTGCCACCGCCGAGCTAGAACCTGGCGCTTGCGTTTTCCTTCTCCCAGTTTCATGGAGTTCCTTGAAAAGACTTCAGTAGTAAAGTAAGAATTTTTACACATCTAGCAAACTCCCAAACTAAGAAACTTGAATGGACTATCTCCTAGCTTTTAGATCCAGGATCTAGAAAGTGTGGGATCAAATAGGATCTTGATTCACTAACCAATTTAAAACCTGATTTCTAACTTTAGAAACTTTGGAATATGACCCCTTCCATTTTATATCTGCATCATTAGTTTTCCTGCTATCCAGCAGGCACTTCTTAGATGTCAGCCATGTGCCAGACCCTGAAGTAGATGAGAATATAAAGATTTGGAAGGTATGGACGATAATGTATAGATTGTCATTTTATAGGTTTATTTATCTGCCCTATTAAGTCAAAGCTATTGTTCAGAAAGCTTTATACTGGTAAAATTTAATTACATTGAAACAGAAAGGAAGACATGGCCAGAGAGGGCTTTAAAGCAAATGTAGTGTATACAGAGACATAAACCTACAAGCATTTCTTTGACACCCTTTTGCCCATGGGCGCGGGGGCGTGCGCAGCAGCAGTTAACCAGCTATTCATAGAGAACCGGCTGAATAAAGTGTGACCTCAGCCTGCAGGACGGTATGCAGCTGTTAGAAAGACTGAGGTGATACTGCAGTGCAGCAGTATGAAGTGATCTATAAGGAAACCAAGGCCAGGGGTGTAGCTCAGTGGTAGAGCACTACCACCAAAACTAAATGCATAGAAAATCAAAATGTTTAACCATGTGTATCATGTTATAATGTTATTATGTATTTTATAATAACTAAGGTTTATATATCGTGTGCTTTTCCCAAGCTTTTTTGCTGTTAGGTCTGTGAAAGCAATCGGGGCTTGGGATATTTAGAAGGAATTTGAGTTTCCTATTTTGTGTACTCTCATATGACATTTTTACAAATGTGCACTCAGTTTTGTAAATGGGGAAGGGAGGAGGAATTAAAAGGAGGGTAGGAGAATGGGGGAAAAAAGAATCAAGTTATATCATATACAAGTACAAACTATGATGAATGTGATCATTGTGTATATCTAAAATGTACCAATAAAATCTGATTGGAAAACAACAAATACACACTCATATATTCTAAAGCTTTTTTAAAATTAAAATTATTTCAAAATAAAGAGACTTGAGCAACATAAATTCAAAGTAAGAGACCTTGTGATATTTCCTATGATTTGTCATCACCTTCCTTTTTATAGCTGTATCTCCAGGTTGCTGGTGAACTGTCGGGATCATGGGAAGGAGCCCAGCAAGCATGCTCCTTCTGCCTTGAGCTGCCTTTAGTTCACTGAGGACCCAGCAATATGATTTGCTCTCAGCCTCTCCCTGGGACACAATACGTACTTTATAGTTTTGAAAAAATTCAAGAAAAAGATGACTTTAGCCATGTGGTTGCAAAGATAACTCAATCAATATAAAACACCTGAATTCTAGGAAATGACTAAAGTGTGTTTGTGACCAAAACTTCTGGAAAACTAACTCTGCTAACTCAGAAGATGTTACTGGCTTTGTAAAGTTGTAGAGATCTGTATACAGTTTTCAGTTGTCAGAATGGATGATAGTGTTTGAGCATTTGGGGAGATTATGAAATGATTGTTACACTAATGATTCAAAAGTCTCATTTTTATTAAAATAGTACTCAAATGGCTTAAACAGGCAGTAATATCCAGGCAGTGTGGGACTAGATCTCAGCTGAGTGGCTGTGTTTCGAAGGGGATGTAAGAGTAGCATTGCATTAGAGTGGCGGTATTGCCAGCTTTTGAATATTTTTTTCTGATCATTTTTACCTTTAAATTATAAATGTAGAGTAATAGGAAATTATCAGCAGTTATTACTTCATTTTCCCTTACCAGGTTAATTAGAAGAAACCTACCTGCTCTGAAATGTCAACAGACAGTGGCCTTTTATTGAAATATATTCAAATTTAAAAAATACATTTTGTAAGACATGCCTAAAATAGATGAATTTCTATGCATGTAATACTCAGTGAAGTGAAAACAAATCCCTTAATGTTTTAATAAAAATCTTGTTACTCGTTTTATAACTTTAAGAACTGGTTTTTATCACCCCACTGTAGTCTGAATTATCTGAAGTATTAACAACTACTATTCCAGAAACTTCTCCTCAAACCCATGTTCTGCTAGCTGCACATTACCAATGGCCACACAACTGTAAACCAGGCATTTTGTGACATCCCTTTGGGAAGGTGTGCAACTACCTTACATGCTTTATTGCTTGATACTGAGTATCAGAAAGGTGTGAAAATTCTGATTTTAGAGCCATGTGTGGTAACCGGCCTCCAAGGGGGTCCCTAAGGATCCTTTCCACCTTCATGCTGCCCTCCCACAGTGTGCAGGGTGGGTCCGTGTGGACACGGCACAAATGATGGTAAGTCACTTACACGAGAGGACTTCCATCTTGGCCTCTCTTGGAATGTCATTCTGGTGGAAGCTCTGTTGTGTTCCAGAAGCCCACATTCAAACAACGGTAGAGATAAGTGAGCCTGGAAGCAGCTCTTCCAAGTCCGGTCAAGTCTTCAGAGACTCCTTCCTGACCCTCAGAAATTGTGTGATACTTGTTGTTTGAAACTATCAAGTTGGATGACTGTCTGCACAGAGACAGATACTAACACGATTATTTCCAACGTGCTCCTCACCTCCCAGCCCACATGGTGAAATGGAGCCTGCCCACTAAGGGGACTAGTGCTTAGATGCCATAGAACGTGAGGAAGCTTCTGGAGCTCCACTCAGGCAGCTGTCTGAGCCAAGAGGCGATGTTGTCTGCAGAACCTGAGAGTTTTAGCGTCTTTGTATCTGAAATCTTTATCAAAAGCAGAGTTAAGCGCCTCGGAACACACACATTGGGTCTCCTAGTAACCACTCTGGACCTTCCCCTGGCCCCCAGAGGCAAAGGCATGGGGAAATTGGGGTCCAGCCCTAGAGGAAGCTTCTGCCCTGGAGATAATGGCCTCATTCCTCAAACCCTGCCCTTCTCTTTCTCCCTTCTCATGTTTCCTGCTCTAAGAAGTCAGCAGTAATCGCTTCTCAGCCTTTTGGCTAAGATCAAGTGTAAGTCAGCAGTACCCGCAGGATTCCCAGAGGACTCCTGACCACTGACCCTCAGCCCCCAACTCTTGCTGCCCTTCAATAGCATTAGGGTTAAACCTGCGCTACAAACTCCATCTTTAAGGATAAGAAAATGAGGGAAACTATTTTGTCTTTTTTTTTTTCTATTTTCTTAGAACCCAGGGTGGACAGCAGCCATCCTCTGAATTGTGACGTCTGTCTCCATGACAGATTCTATCGTTGCTCTCCATTAACAAGACCAAGATTCTCTTAATAAGTATTTCTTAAAAGTGTAACCTTGACTTTACTACACTAATTTAAACCCACCTGGAAACATGTCCTTCAATAGAAACAGCCCCCCATTCACACCTCCTTTGGTGTAGGAATTTGTGCCTGTACCAAATTTTTGGTCATACTAAAAATCCTTCGTTGCCGCACGCCTTTAAATCCCAACACTCGGGAGGCTGAGGCAGGAGGATCGTTGTGCATTCGAGACCAGCCTGGGCTACAAAGTGAGTTCAAGGCCAGCCTGAACTACATAGTGAGACTGTCTCAAAAAATTAGGCTGGGGATTTAGCTCAGTGGCCTAAGCGCCTGCGTGGCAGGTGCGAGGTTGAGAGTTCAATCCCCGGTACTGGAAAAAAAAAAATCTTTCCTTGCCCTGGACACCCAAAAGAAACAAAAAACATGTTCCCCAGAGAGCTTTTAAAAAAAAGAAAGCTATACGTTACTGGGTACCTTTTTTCCACTCAGCCTTCCTCGCCCTCGGCTCGACCCTTGGTTCTCAGGTGCTATGAAGAGACAGACGAGCCGACCTACCCTCGCCCAGAGAACCCTTTATTCCCAGTATATGAACTAAGCGACTCTAGGCAGCCTCGGTCTGACGCCCTTCTTTATTAATTAAAGAGCAGATTTCAAGCGGGTTCGCATTGTTGGAGAGTCCAAACCGAGGTTTCCATCTGTGGGTCCGCAGGGAGGCACAGAGTTCAGTCCGCTCGGCCCCGGGCACTACGGAGCAGGTTTCTGCGAGGAGGCCACAGCGCCGTCGCCGCCGCAGTAGTGGTAGCGCACGTAGCGGCTGCCCTGCACGCTCTGGGCCACCACGTTGGCGCAGTGGCACGCCATCAGCAGGTAGTTTCGAGGCTGCACGCGGTAGGCGAAACGTATGAAAGCCAGGGAGTAGAAGAACAGCGCTGTCGTCATGCGGCCACTGATGATGTCGGGCGACCTCTTCATGTCGTTATAGGCGGCCAGCGGAAGGCCCCAGTTGGCCACAGGCCCCCAGAAGTGCGTGCTGGTCAGGTAGTCCCGGAACGCCTTCGTCTTCACATAGGCTCTCGCCCTCTGAAACAGGGCTCCCACGCCCGCCATGGCCACCCGTCCGGTGGGAGGAGGACCAACAGCCGCTCTGCCAGCCCACAATGCCTTCGAGCGTGGGGGCCAAACGTGCCGCGTGCCGACGCCTCGCGCCTGTCGTAAAGTGCTTCAGACTGCGCATGTGCCGCGGTCACGTGTGGCAGTCGGGATGGGAGGGCGTGGCTTCGCCCTCTTAAAGTGTCCGCAGTGTGATGGCGTGCGAACCTGCGTGTTCCTTCATGTGCCACGGATGGAACCACAGCCTTCATTTCCCTCCTTATGGTGCTGCGGCCACTTTAAAGCGTTCGGGACTCCACCTGCCACCCAGGGAGGCGAGCTGGTGGTAAAGGTACCTTTCCCCTCAATAATCCACAGATAATCAGGGAGAGGTAGACATTTTGATAATGGGTATTCTGTTCACCAGCAGTCTTTCACCTAATCTATTGCTGAAAATTCTTTAATGATACTAGTGATTATTTTCCCAGTGTTTTCAGTTTTTTTCCAATAAAACAGCAATTAAAAAATAATTGTAGGGGCTGGGGATAAGGCTCAGTGGTACAGCGCCTGCCTGACAAGCACAAGGTCTAGAGTTCGATTCCCAGCACCAAAAAAAAAAAAATAATAATAATAATAGTTATGATAATAGTGTATATGCTTTCAAATATTAATACTTTAGTGATTTACAAACAAGTTCATTGTAGCTTTAAAATCAATGTTCATTATCTGTATTCATTTACATCGCAAATATTTTACAGATAGCGTTTAAAAATATAACCATTGCTCAAAAGGAAAGTAGCATAATTTTTAGATAACTCTTTTAAAATGCTGGATTTCCAAATATGATGGCTGTACTACTACAAATCAGTTCTGTGTAAGTTTGAATAAATGAATCAGCAAGGATGTATTGAATGACATTTCGGGCTTACACTGCTACATACTTCACCATTCTAAAAGAAGTGTAAGCTGTTCCTCTTTGTAGAAGAAGCGTTCAGTACTTGTAGATTGTGTACAGGTCATTACTTGGTTTTGATTACTTATGGCTGTATAATCACCCCAAAAATTCATGACTTAGAACAACAACAATCCTTGATTTTACTCAGAAATTTGCAAGTTGTGCAGGACTCAACAGGGACACCTCCTCTGCTCCATGTGTCACTAGCAGGGTGGCTGAGCTTGGAGCCAGGAGATCCATTTTCCAAATGGTCACATGGCTAGCAAATTGATACTGGTTGTTGGTAGGGAGTTGGTGGCTCAGTTTCTGTCCGCATGGGCTACTCCACCAGCTGTTTGGGCTTCCTCACAGCATAGTGGGTGAGCTTCAAGATCAAATATACAAAAGAACGAAGCAGAAACTGTGTGTTCAATAGAATTCCAAGATGACTCCAGTGTCTAAGTTTCTTTTTGCTGGCACAAAATACCCAGCACTCACAAGTTAAAGGAGGAAAGTTTATTTTTATTTTATTTTATTTTATTTATTTTTTGTCTTTTTGAGACAGGGTCTCATTCTGTAGTCCAGACTGGCCTTGAACTCACCAGGCTTACCTCGAACTTGCCTTAATCCTCCTGCCTCAGCCTCTCAGATGCTTGGGATTATAGGCACACGCCACCACACCCTTCCAGGAAGTTTATTTTAGCTCACAGTTTGTAGAGGTTGTTGTCCATAATTGGCTGACTCCAAGGCAGGATGGCACATGGCAGAGGGGCAACAGTTCATGGCAGCAGAAGGCAGCAAAAGCAACAATGGGGAGTAAGTAGGGACAAAGCTCTTTCTGTTCTTTATGCAGGCTATCAACCCTAGGGTGGGTATATCACTCACACCCTTAATCTCAGCACTGGACCATGAATCGATCACAAACTCTAAATTTAGCCACTTCTGACCCCTGCCCCACCTTCATGACTACATGTAGCTTTGAGGGGCCATCTAGACACAAACCATAACACAGAGCAACTTCCCTCTGCTTTCCCTTTTTATTTCACCCAGGTTACAAGCCTATTGATTGGTGCTATCCATATTCAGGGTGGGTCTTTCCTCTTGGGTAAATCACCCAGAACTATGCTAAGCTAATCAGATTAATCCAATATTACACGCCCGTGATCCAGTTACTCCCAAAAGTCCCTCCTATGAGCACGTGAGGCTTTGGTGACACATCTAGATACTCCAGTGACCTTGCCACCCTTGTATAATCTTCCCTTGAGACTGAGTGGAATCTACAGCCATTGTGACAAAAGGTACTTCACAGGTATAATTGAGGTCTCAAATTGTCTGACTTATAATGGGGAGATCATCCACATGGACCTGACCTAATTAAACCAGCCATTTCAGCCGGGGTCTAGAGGTCAGAAACAGAGGAAGTCAGGAATGGGCAGCATGAGATGGATTTGACATGAGAGCTACTCTTCACAGCTGGGTTGGAAGGTGGAGGTAGCCACATGACAAGGAATGCAGGCTGCCCTCAACTGCCAGCCAGTGAGGAAACAGACACCTCGGTCTTAAAACCATAAAGAACTGAATTCTGCTGATAACATGAATGAATTGGGAAGCACATTTTCCCGAGTCTCCAAGAAGTCAGTCTGGTTAACGCCTTTCTTTCAGCCTTGTGGGACCCTGAGAACTCAGCCATGTTGGGCCCAGAATTCTGAGCTACAGAACTATGGGCCAACAAATGGTCACTAACAACCGGGCATTGATTTAAGCCACAAAGCTTGTAATAATTCTTTGTCCAGCAAAGAAAACTAATATAAGCTATTTTGTTGTTTTTGTGGTGCTGAGGATAGAACCCAGGGGCTCATACATGCTAGGCAAGGACTCTGCCGCTGAGCTATACCTCCAGCCTTTTTATTTTATTTTGAGACAGGGTCCTGCTAAGTTGTTGAGGCTGGCCTCCACGTTTTTTTTTTCTCCCTAGGAAACTTTTTACTGATAAGCATTTGTAATACACGATATTTATATTCATTTTGAGGAATTCGTGCAAATGTATAACATATCTTGATCATTTTCAATCCCCTTTTTTTCTCCTTCCCAACCCTTGCCTGTTCTCCAAAAAGTCTGCCTTATTTTACCTTTTAATTTATTTATATTTTGGGTTTCTAATGTAAGAGAAACTGTGTGATATTTAACTTTCTGCATCTGACTTCTTTTACTTAGCAGTATCAATTCAAGGTCCATCCATTTTCTTGCAAGTGAAATGAATTCGCTGTTCTTTATGGCTGAATAAAATTCCATTGTATGTGTGTGTGTGTGTGTGTGAATCACATTTGCTTTATGCATTCATCTGTTGATGGCATCTAGGCTGCTGTGTAGCTATAAACATGGGTAACTATGTATCAGCATAGTATCATGTATTTAATTCTTTGGGGGA
Source organism: Dasyprocta punctata (assembly GCA_004363535.1). NCBI lineage: Eukaryota > Metazoa > Chordata > Mammalia > Rodentia > Dasyproctidae > Dasyprocta > Dasyprocta punctata. The sequence continues at coordinate 1,495 of RJWM01017387.1, read as the reverse complement.
TATACCCAGCAGAGGTATAACTGAGTCAAATGGAATTTCAATTCTTAGTTTTTCTGAGGAATCTCCATACTGGTTTCCTTAGCAGTTGTACTAGTTTACATCCTCATCAACAGTGGAGAAAGATTCCCTTTCCCTTCCATCATCAGCACTTGCTGTTTTTTTGAGTTCTTGATCATGGCCATTCTGAGCGTGCTGAGGTGGAATCTCACAGTTGTTTTGCTTGGCATTTCCCTAATGGCTCAAGATGATGAGCATTTTTTTCATGTGCTTATTGGCCATTTGTACTTCTTTTGAGACGGGTCTATTCAGTTCATTTGCCCATTTTTTGATTGATTGTTGGTTGGGGGAGTTAATATTTTTTAGTTCTTTGTATATTCCAGATATTAGTCCTTTATCAGAAGAGTAGTTAGCAAAAATATTTTCCCATTCTGTAGGTTGTCTCTTCATTCTGTTGCCTGATTCCTTTGCTGCACAGAAGTGATTCAATTGTTGGTTCTTAGTGTTATTTCTTGTCCTATTGGAGTTCTAGTCAGGAAGTCCTTACCTGTGCCTGTGGCTTCAAGTGTTTCCCTTATATAATCTTCTAGCAACTTCAAAGTTTGTTTTTATATCCAGGTCTTTAATCCATTTTGACTTAATTTTTGTATGGGGTGAGAGAGATATGGATCTAGATTCATTCTTGTTTTTTTTTTTTTCTGTGTCTTTTTGAGACAGGGTCTCACTATGCAGTTTAGGCTGCCATTGAACTCACTTTGTAGCCCAGGCTGGCCTCAAACTCACAGTGATCCTCCTGCCTCAGCCTCCCACATGCTGGGATTACAAGTGTGCACCACCATGCCCTGCTAGGTCTAGCTTCATTTTTCTGCACATGAATAAACAGCTTTCCCAGGACCACTGGTTAAAGAGGGTGTCTTTTCTCCAGTGTATGCCTTTTGCCCCTACCTTGGTTACTTTTCTCTCATTGCTGGGACAAAATACCTGACACCCAAAATGAAGGAAGGAGAGGTTTATTTAACTCACTGTTTTTGGAGGTTTCAGTCCATAATCAGCTGACTCCAAGGCTGGGTGGCATGGTACTGGGGCAGCACTTCAAGGCAGCAGCCAGCAAAAGCAGTCAGAGCAAAAGGGGTTAAGAGCAAGCTTCTTTTCCTCCCTTATATTGTATGCAGGCCACTCTCCCGCCCCCCACAGCAGATGTAGCACTCACAAAATCTCTGTGCCCTCTTCTTGCATAGGATGAGGATATTGACAAAGTAAGGGTCCTGGCTCCCTGCTGAGTCTCTTAAACTTCTCAGGTTGACACAATGTATCAATAGCCCCTTTGTCAAAAAGTCAGATGGCTGCTGGGCATGATGGCACTCACCTGTAATCTCAGCACTTGAGAGGCTGAGGCAGGAGGATCACTGTGAGTTTGAGGCCAGCCTGGGCTACATAGTGAGTTCAAGGCCAGCCTGAACTGCATAGTAAGACCCTACCTCAAAAAAAAAAAAAAGTC
>RJWM01017386.1:0-43105 GCA_004363535.1 Dasyprocta punctata | reverse complement strand
AGTACATGCTATTTGCAGCCATTTTAGGGAGTAGGTATATGTATTTAATATAGGTTAATTCTTCCCCTACCCCATTTGTGGATCCCCTTTCCATTGCCAAAAGATCTCTCTTCCTGTTTCCTACTGCCTTTCTTAAGAACTTGTCATCTAATAAACACAGGTCCAATATTCGGTTTGTCTTAAAAAATTCAAGAAACCAATGCTTTTCATACTGGACCGAAGTTTCTGCACACAGCGCCCACCATGGAGTGGGCACTCTGGTCTGTTTTCCATGGTGCCCAAACAGTCCTTCGGGTTGCGATCTCATGAACCGATTTTTACCGCCCAGAGCGTGGCCCTGGCACCTGCAAGTGTTAATGAACGTCACTCGGCATCTGTCCCACGGCCCCAGGAGCGTGGGCCGCGGCAAGCCCCGCGCAGTACGGCGATCCCGCCCGGCCGGACTTCCGCGCTCCGCGCTCCCCGCCCCCGGGAGGCCTGCAAGGACCGAAAGGATGCGGTTTCCGGGAACGACTTGGAAGGATAGGCTTTTCCTGGGGTGCAAAGCTCGAAAATAACTGTTTGCGGGGTGGATGAGGGGAAATGAGAGAGCCTTTTTCCCACAGGGCCCTCAACGTCGGACAAGCGCCAATCGCCCGCGCGGACAACAGGGTCCCGTTCCAGGGGACACCGGCGCAATCTCCGCTGGGGTCCACACACGCAGCGGTCACTGCCCTGGCCACGGCCCCCGCCGGACCCCGGCCTCAGCCCCGGGGACCCGGAGGGACTCAGACCTGCACAGCCCGCCAGCCCGCGCGGCTCCACGCGTCTTCCGCTTCACCCCGGCGCAGGCGCGCGCCGGACAGCACGGTGACGGACCGGCGGAGCGCTTTCGGGGAGACACCGGTGGGCGGGACCAGGCCGTTGCTAGGGTCGTTGCGGTGGTTGTAGCCGGGGACAGACACTGCGCAGGCGCCGCAGCGAAGACAACGGTCTGGGACTACGGCGGGGCGGAGCTAGAGGGCGGCGGGCGGTGTCACAGCGCCTCACGGCCTTCAGCCCAGTGCCGGGCGCCGGGCGACCGCGGGGAAGTTCCAGATAAACTTGCCAGGCGCCGCTACAGTGAGTGGTGAAATGGTGCCGACCTCCCGGACGCCGCGTTGTGCCGGTCCCCCAGACGTTTTAGTTGCGAGAGCGTGGTCCGGTTCGTTTTGTAGGGTGCTGTACTAAGTCTCCCGGTGCCTTCTAATAATTACAAAGACCGCTTGACCGGATGTGGGTCAATCGGGAAGCCATTTCGGCCCACTGTCCCCAGAGAACCACGAAGGGAAGGGGTGCGTGGGAGCAATCGTGAGATTTAGGAACACGGGAGTCTGATACTGAATGGTGATGTTCAGTATTGCATTGCTAAATCAATACGGATTTAGCAAGCGGGACATGAAGGACGGGACCCTGCTCTGGCAAGTGTGGTACATAACCTACAGCATAGATAATCATTTATTATTAACTTCATAAGAATTTCCACAAGAGATGTACAGGATGCGGGGAGGGGGGCTCCCGTGAGCTAGGCCATCTAAGGAGAGCTCCGCTTCTTTAATGAAACAATGCAGAGCGCAAGTATCAGTGCAGGCAGGCACCTAGAGAAGTTAGGTATTGTTTTACAGAGCTTTCAATTCTATAGATGCACATATGCCTGCTCTAGTTCGTGTTTGTAAAACATACTCCTTTTTGGGGGCCGGGGGGGTACAGGAATCAAACTCACAACCTTGTGTTTGCCAGGTAGGTGCTTATGCCACTGAGCTATATTCTCTGCCCCTAAAACATACTTCTTGTTCTGTAGTACTCTGAAAAGTTTAAAAGTCACTGATTTAGGGGAAAGATGAACTTTGGGAGCAGAGAAAACAGCAATGGCAAAGTCCGTAAGCCAGAAGTAAAAAATTCATATCCATTCTCATTTTAAATTTAGCTCTTAGTTGTATCAAAGCAGTTCAGTTGCACAAATTAAAAAGTGCATGATTTTATTTACTAGAGTACTAAAACGTGGCAGTCTGAAACAACCGTTTTGTTAAAATGGTGAGTTCTGAAGTTAGTAGGTCATGCTAGGTCGGATTTGCTCTGGTAACAGGGAAAGTCAGGTTTGCTGTTGCTAGCAGAGCTCCTAGCAGAGCCTCTTCATGCGGCCTGAACTCTCATCTCAGCAGGGTAACCCAGGGCTCCAAACAGAGCGGTTCATGAACTGCCGCGTTTGGACCCAACCCCCAAGAGTAACACAGTGTTACTTTGAGAATTTGAGACAGACTGGCTTTTCAAATTAGGATTCTTAACATTAAGAAGTTTCTGTACAGCAAAGGACACAACCAATAGAGTGAAGAGACAACCTCCAGAATGGGAAAAAAGTTTTGCCAGCTATTCCTTGGACAGAGGACTAATATCTAAGATGTATAAAGAACTCAAAAAAATTAGACACTCCAAAATAAAAGACCCAGTCAAAAAATGGGCAACTGAAATGACTAGCCCCTTCTCAGAAGAAGTACAAATGGCTAATAAATACATGAAAAGATGTTCAGCATCTCTGGCCATTAGAGAAATGCAAATTAAACCAACACTGAGAGTCCATCTTACTCCAGAAAGAAAGGCTAGCATCAAGAAATCAAATAATATCAAATTCTGGTGAGGCTGCAGGGAAAAAGAAACGCTTTTTCATTGTTGGTGGGAATGAAAACTAGTACAACCATTATGAACATCAGTATGAAAATTCTTCAAACAACTAAAACTAGACATTCCAGCTATTTCCCTTCTAGGTATCTTCCCCAAAGAGTTAAAAGACATCATATTAAGTCATGCATGCATACTCATGTTTATAGCAGCACAGTTCACTCTAAGAGCTAGAACTTGACAGTGGCCTATGTGTTTAGCAGCAGATGAATGGATAAAGAAAACGTGGTTTATACACAATGAATTACTACTCTGCCATCAAGAAGGAAAAACCTTGAGTCATTTGTGAGAAAATGGATGCACTGTGAGACCATAATGCTAAGTGAAGTAAATCAGACACGAGTTATATATTGCATAGTTTCTCTTATAAGAGGAACCTATAATATAAATAAATAGCAAAATAAAAGATAGATAATAGGAAGTAGGGAAATAGATTTTTTTTGCAAAAGGGAAGGGAACCAAGAGATGGAAGGAGGGGGTTAGAGGGGAGGGAAAAGAGTAGGGAGGTGAAGGGGATGGAAAAAGAACATGTTGTATGCATGTACTGGTGCCCTGTGAGGACTGTAAGCATTATGTACTTCACACATAGACTAATAAAAAGTAAAAATTGAAAAAAAGAAACCCTTAGGACTTTAAAGCTAAGCTGTTTCTCCAGCTTCCATATGCTCAGAGCAACAGCTGCCACCCCCAGCCCTGGTGCCAAGGAAGTTTCAATAGAAGCAGACTTGTAGTATTTTCTGGGTGTGCCAGAGGGCCAGAGCCTGGCTGAATCTACATCTTCCTGTGCATGGGGAGGGAGGGAGCTTGCCTACCAGTTTGGGTACATTGTGAATAAACTCATTTTTCCCTTTTTATGGCCTTTCCACATACTCTTGTTGGTGGACAGGTGAACAAATCCAGGTAGTCAGGGCCCAGATCCACATCTCTGGCCAGACTCCCAGTGGTAATTTCTCTCACATTCTTTTGCCTTCAGGTGAGAAAGAAGGCCTGTTCATTTATAGGAGACAAGGCATAGAACCCACTTCTCAGAAGACTGTCAAAGAATTTGTAGCCATTTTTTAAAAAGCCAACCTAATGAATTTGGTACTCTAACAGAAAACCCCAAATATCAGTGGTTTAATAAAATAAACATTTCTGACAAAAGATCCAATATGAATGACCCTAATCAGATGAAATGTTAGACTCAAGGACATAGATTTCTTTTTACTTTTAGTAGTTCTGATGGTCTATTCAATATTTCTGCTGTTATTCACTCCTTATGTCTAAATATGCTTAAATTGCAATTTCTTCATTTTTCAATTTCAGACATTATCCATTGACTTTTTCCTGTGGAAGACAATGATATAATTTGTTCTTTTATAACCACACACCTGAGCTTGCAATCCCTCTCTCCCTATTCATGCACCTTTGTTTTGGTCCCTTCATCTGTCAGTACAGTGATAGAATGGTTTTAGGTTAAAAAAATTTTAGTGTTATCACTACCGTGTGTGAGTAAATATTAACCCTGTGGCATGTAGTATACTGTGATTGCATTAACTTTTAACATAACCTTTTAGTTTCCTTAATTATTGCCATATGTATGTAATTATTAGTAATTTGTCCTTATTCTGTCAAAATGATAAAGCGCAACAGTCAAAGACATCAGTTAATCTAGCACAGAGGGTTTGTTGGTGTCCCCACCCCTTACAGTTATTCCTTCTAGAGCATTTTAACCTTTCTTCCATTCAAGATGAGTTGTTTTAGTATTGCTTACCTGTGTTGGGTCCCTTTTTCTCTTTCGCCTTTGTTTAATCCTTTCCTTTCTTTTTATGAAATACATTCTCTAGACCCTTCCTTGGGAAATGTAAATGAGAGTGTGAGAGACAGAGTAATAGCCCACCCAGATATGTCAATCATGTCAGCATCCTAATTTTCAGAACTTGCGAGTATGTTATCTTATATGGCAAGACAGACTGCATCTCTAATTAAGTTAAGGGTATTGAAATTGGAAAATTACACTGGGTTACCTGGCTAGCCTCACATAATCACAGGGCTTTCTAAGAGAGAGAAAAGCGGTCAGAGGGGAGAGAATGTTCTATCTACACTGCTGGTTTTGAAGTTGGAAAGAATCATAAGCAAAAGAATGCAGAGTTCTGCAAGAAGCTGGAAAGGACATGGAAGCAAATTCTTCACCAGAGGCTCCAAAAAGAGAATAGTTCTGCTGGCCGGTTTTAGGGTTCTGGCCTCTGGAACTGAGAGATAGTCAATTTGTGGTGGGGTAAGCCATTAAGTGTGGGGTAGGGCCGGTGATTTAGCTCAGCAGCACAAGTGCTTGCCTGGCAAGTATAAGGTCATGAGTTTGATCCCTGGTACAAAAAAAAAAGTGTGTGGTAATTTGTTACAGCTGTAATATGAAATAATATGGAGAGAAATGATTCTTTTAGTAACTTGTAGATGTTCAAAATACTACACGTCTCTCTCGTATCTAAATTGTAAATTGAAAGTCATTCTCTTGGAATAATCCTCTAAATTCTTACCTTTTTCCCTTTGATTTTTGTTTCAATATTTTTGTTCTGGTTTCTGATAAGGACACTAATGCCTTTTTTCCCATAAAATCTTTTTGAGTATACCATTATGTTTGTACTTTACATTGTTTTCTTATCTATTTACAACATGCTGTTTTAGTTTCAGAGATGCATTCATTACCTTTTTATAGTTTTTAAGAATCATCAGATTTTTAAAAAAATATTCTGTTCCCTACATTGTTTGTATATTTCCAGATTTTGTTTTTAGTCTTTTTAAAAATTTTTATCTTTTGTTAGTATCTTTTTTTTAATAGTCATTCCTTTGATCTCTAGTGATCTTCGAGTTTCTATTCATACTGAAGAACAAGTGTAAAACTGGTGATAATTCCTTGTGTCTGAACGGGGATTATTCAGCAATCAGCTTCATAATAGAGCATCACTGAGGGTTTCTCAGACATCTATAGAAGAAAAGAAATGGAGGAGAAATCAATAAAATTGTAAACAAGTGTACGCAATACAGAAAATAAAAACCAAAGCTGGAGATCTTTGAACAGATTAATAAACTTGATAAATGTTGAGATACATGTTACCAAAAAAAAGTATAAATATCAGAAATGAAAAATGACCAGAGGCCCTAAGATAGTAAAAATAATAACAGCACATTAAGAATAAATATTTATGTCAAAATATTTGACATTTAACTGTTTTATTTTCTTTTACACACAGTTTACCAAAGTGGATACAAGGAATAATAGAATGTCTGAGCTCTACTCTGTTAATTTTGATAAAGTGTATTAGTTTGCTCAGGCTGTCAACTGTTGCTACCTTACAGTGCCCTACTCAGGCCGCCACAGTAAGTGTGGTTTAAATGACAGACATTTACTTTCTCACAGTTCAAATAGCCCGGAGTTCAAGATCAAGGCGACATCAGGATTTTTTTCTGGCGAGGCCTCCCTTCCTGGCTTGTAACCCGCAGACTTTGCTCTGTGTCCTCTCGTGGCTGCTTCCCTGTATGCGTGGAAGCCAGAGGAAAGAAAAGAGAGTGTGGGTAGACCCTGGTGTCACTTCTGATCGGGACACCAATGCCATCCATTAGAGTCCTACCCTCGTCACCTCATTTAACCTTACGTGGTGTGATCAGAAACCACAGTGAATCTTTAAATTTTTTTTAAAAAACATATTTTCCTAGAAAGACATTACTTCTCAAAATCTTCCCTTTCACTTCAAACACACATCTAACGTCTTTTTTGCCTCTCCCTGAAGCACTCTTTTGTGAGGGTCTTTAGTCATGCTGGTGTCGCTGCCTTAGTGTCCTTCATCAATTCAAAATGTTTACTTTTCATGGTTATTTTTACTTTGAGGAAGAGCCAGAAGTCACATCGTGTCAGATCTAGTGAATGAGATCGAGGAGGATACCATCATATTTTTATTTGCTAGAAATTGCTGTGCCAGAAGCAGTGTATGACACGGAGCTTTGTCACGATGATAGGTGAAACTATTTCCCCAATTCTCAAGCCATGTTCTGCTCTAAGAAGCCCTTAGAATATTCAGAGTTCACCATAGCATTCCTGGGTACAAACTCAGCTCGCACAATTCCATCAAGGGGAAAAAACAGTGAAGATTGATACTAGATGCTGATGGATGCTCTTTTTTTTTTTTTTTTTTTTGTTCTTATGAGAAGAACTGAGAGATTTTCACTGAGAACTCTGAACCTTAGTCTCAGATCACAACCATAGACCTGACTTTCATCTTCAAGGTGACATTTAATAAGTTAAAAGAATCTGAAGTGGCATGATGGCCTAACTCCAACAAAATACGTTTGTGATCCATGATTTATGGCACACTTTGAACAATACCTACTCTCAGGTGTAGCTCACAACTGTCTGCCTGTGTGAAACAAGTTGAAATCTGTCACACACTGTGGACGACAACGTGCCATTTCCCAGCCTGACTTAGCTGCCTTCCTGTTGGATGGGCACTCAGCAGCAGCAGTCACCATACATTTTTATCGCAACTTGTAACCACCCCCTCGAAGCCTGCCTCTCCAAATATAGTCACATTGAGAGTCAGAGCTCCAACACACGAAGGAGGGGACACAATTAAATCTAAACAGTGTCCTTAATTTAAAACTTCCCCCATAATTTCAGGTTAGGTAGTGTCTCCAGCAAGTTCCACCAGATATGTAAAGAAGGATGAACAAAATAATACTGATTTTTCCGATTTCCACACTCTTTCAGAGATACATACCTGGAAGCAGAACTACCCCATCAAGCTCAAGAACACACAGAAAGGTAGAATCAACTCAGCTGAGTCTGGCATACATCAAAAATACCAAATCAGCCTAAAATATGTATGTGAAGAGAGTGTTACATTAGGCCCCTGAGTTCTACAGTGGTTTATGGAACTAACTAGTCAATACAGGAATACTTTCAGGGACGCTAAATAAAATCTGCAGATCACAGTAAGCAATATATATTTTTAAATGAAAAGTAGATAATATGACCAAGTGATTATTTTGGTGGTTCTAGGTTGGTTTTACATTTGGAAATCTATCAGTATAATTCATCGCATTAATGAATAAGTGAAAAGCATTTTACAAAATGTAGTGCCATTCATGTTAAAATTTGCAGCAAATTAGGACTAGAAGTCAGTATCCTTAATCTGAGTAAAACAGCTGCAAAAATGCCTATAACAAGTGTTAATAATTCATGTCGAAATGTTGAAAAACTTCATCTAAATATTGGTGACACAGTACATACAGCTGTAACTGTATTGCCACTTGTATTCAGCATTATATAAGAAGCTCTAATTCAGTACAACACATCCAGATAAAGAAATAAAACCTATAAGGATGGTAAGTGTGAAATAAACTCCACTGGAAGACAACATGATGTTATTTGTAGTAAATCCAAAAGTATCTACATAGAATAATAAAATTAATCTGCATTAGTAAGCTTGCTGTATAAAAATTCAGTACTTAAAAGTAAATTGCAAGAACCAATACTACCAGACTTCAAGATTTGACATTAAGCCATAGTAATCAAGCCTGTGTAGTATTCATAAAAGAATAGAAACACCAACCAAGAATGATTGGAAGAGATAAGGGAAAAACTTCAACAGGAAGAGAGAATAATCATAGATATGTATGCACCAAACATGGGAGCACCTGACTATGTAATATTATAGACATGAAATTAATTGACATCAAAAATAAAATAAGCAATAATACAATTGTAATGGGGGAACCTAAATACCCTATTGTCACAAATAGGTAAGCCAAACAAAAAATCAGCAAAGAAATATCCGAACTGAACCAAATCTGTGAACAAATGAACTTAGTAGATGTTTACAAAGTGTTTCACCCAACAGCATCAGAATACACATTCTTCTCAGCTGCACATGGGACATTCTCTAAAATAGATCATACACTAGCCCATAGAACATGCATAAGTAAATGCAAAGGAATTGAAATTATCCAACACATTATCTGACTATAGTGCCATGAAATTAAAAATTAATGGCAAAAGAAACCATAAAAACTCAAAACAAATGGAAATTAAATAACACCCTTCTGAAACAATGAGTCACAACTGAAATTTTAAAAAAATTAAACAAGACCTACAATTAAACTAAAATGCAGATAAAATATACTGTAATCTGTGGGACACAATGAAAGCAGTTCTTAGTGATAAATTTATAGTGGTGAATTCTCGTATCAGGAAAACAGAACAAGCACAAATACACAACCTAATGTTGTACCTCAAGCTTCTAGAAAAAGAAGAGCAAGTCAAGCCCAAAACCCATACAAGGGAGGAAACTATAAAGATCAGAACAGGACCTAATGCAATTGAGACTAAGAAAACAATACAAAGAATCAATGAATCGAAAGGTTGCTTCTTTGAAAGATTAAATAAAATTGATAAACCCTCAGCCAACCTCATCAAAAAAGGAAAGAAAAGACTCAAAGTCATGCAATGAGGAATGAAAAGGGTGAAATCACTATGGAACCTATGGAAATTCAGAAGATCATCAATACCTACTTTGAGAATTTTTAATAGGATGGAAAACACAGAAATGGGCAAATTCCTAGATACGTATGAATTACTGAAGTTGAGTCAAGAAGATATAAAAATTCTGAATAACCATATCAGTTAATGAAATTTAAAATGTAATTTAAAACTTACCAACAAAGAAAAGCCTGGTTCCTGATGGCTTCACTGCTGAATTCTACAAGAAATTTAGAGAATTTCTAATTGGGTGTTGGACTTTTTGTCAAAAACTTTTTCTGCATCTATTGAGATGACCATGCAATTTTTGTCTTTGGCTCTGTTCATATGGTGTATTATGTATTTGATGAGATCAAAGAGGGTATCAGAAAATGGAAAGATACCTCTTGATCATGCATAGGAAAACCCAACATAGTGAAAATGGCCTACTCCCCAAATTATTATACAGATTGAGTGCAATCCTGATGAAAACACTATTAGCATACCTTACAGAACTAGAGAAATCATTCCTAAAATTCATTTATAAATAGAGGAGACCTAGAGTAACAAAAGCAGTTCTGGACAACAAAGGCAAGGCAAGAGTCATCATAATCCCTGACTTTAAATTATACTACGTTCGCTATAAAGAATGATAAACTAGACATATTCACTCTTAAATGGATGCACTTTGAAAATATACTTATCTGTGAACCAAATAAGTCACACGTATGTAACCATCGTATTGTTGCACTTGTGTGACAAACTGAAAAAAATCCATGTATATATGTAAAAATTAATTAAGATAGTTAAAGAATTTTGAGTGAAAAATAGTTTTCACAGGGTCATTTTCAGATTACATTTTTACTGTGAATTGTTCTTTTGAAAATAATATAGCAGTCATAACAAAAAAATAGTCATACAGCTGGTTTCTCTTGATTCATTGAGGGGAAAGTTTTGGGCTAATAATTTTCTGGACAATGTTTCATATCTGTATCTTATACTCTAAACAGCTACTGTGAATGTAACAATGTGCAATGTGTCGATTGTTACTCTCCTATTGGCCTGTTTTGAAATTCTGTTTTACCATAATCTCTTACTATTTTCTCTTTAAAAAACAAAAAACCACAAAGCTACTGTGATAAAATCAGCATGGTACTTGCAAAGAAAAAAAAAAAAAACAGACCTGAGGGTCATTCGTTGGAACAGATTAGAAGTTGCAGGCACAACTATAAACACACTCAGCCACCTGAGTGTGACAAAGGGGCCAAACATGTTCACTGGAAAAAGATAGCCTCTTCAATAAGTGGTGCTGGCACAACTGGCTTTCTACATGCCAAAGATTAGAACTACACCGTGTCTATCGCCATGCACCAAACTAAAGTCAAAATGGATCAAAGACCTAAATATTAAAACAGAAACACTCAATCTACTGGAAGAGACAGTAGGTAGAAATCTTGAAGACATAGGTGTAGGCAGAGAGTTCACGAACAAAACCCAGATCACACAGGAAATACTTTAAAGAATCAACAACTGGGATCTCATCATATTAAAAAGCTTCTGCACATCAAAAGAAATCATCAACAGAATGAAAACATGACCCACAGAGTTGGAAAAACTTTAGCCAATTGTCCCTCAGACAAAAGATTTATATCTAGAATATATAAAGAGTTGAAAAAAATTAGACCTCCCAAATTTAAAGACTCAATCCAAAAATGGGCATCTGACATGAATATGCACTTCTCAGATGAAGAAATACAAATGGCAAAGAAATGTATGAAAAAAATGTTCAACATCATTGGTCACTTGGGAGATGCAAATTAAAACAACACTGAGATTCCATCTCATTCCAGACAGAATGGCTATCATCAAGAAATCAACCAATAACAAACGCTGGCAGGGCTGTGGGGAAAAAGGAACCCTTCTCTACTGTTGGTAGGAAGGTAGACTGGTGCAACCACTATGGAAATCAGTATGGAAATTTCTCAAAAAACTAGAATTAGAGGTCCCATTTGATCTAGCTAGTCTTCTCGGTGTCTTCCCAGAGGAATTAAAAACATCATACTACAGCGACATACATGCACCTGTGTGTTTGTAGCAGCACAATTTGTAATAGCTAAATCTTGGAAACAACCCAAATGCCCACCAATTGAGGAATGGATAAAAAAGATGCTATCTTTTTAGACTGTGGAGCACTACTCAGCCATAAAGAATGTTAAACTTGAGACTTTTATAGATAAATGGATGCAACTGGAGACCATACTCAAGTAAAATAAATCAGACTCACAGCTGGGCGTGGCAGTGCACACCTGTAATCCCAACACTCAGGAGACTGAGACAGGAGGATTTTTGCAAGTTTGAGACCAGCCTGGGCTGCAAAGTGAGCTGAAAACCATCCTGAACTGCATAGCAAGACTTAGTTGCAAAAAGACAAAAAAAAAAAAAAATCAGACTTACATATATAAACATCATATTGTCTTCTTGGTGTGAGAAACTGAAAGAGTAAATAAGGTCTAAAGTGTACAATAGATATTGTGAAATGGGAAGAAAATGTTGAAAAGGAAAAAGAAACTAGGGTGGGGGAGAGGAGAAAGGAAGAAAAGGAAAAGAAAAATTGCAAATTTGTTATACTGCTAGTATCTCTTAGTTCATTGAAAAGGAAGGTTTGTGCTAACATCGATTGGAGAATTTTTATGTCCATATTTTGTACTCTGAGTGACTACTTTAAAGGTAATAATACGCAATGTACCAACTACTGTTATTCTCCTATTATGTTATTATGAAAGTTTGTTTTACTTTTTTCCCATAAAATAAAATTTAGAAAAATGAAAAAAGGAATAGAAATTCCAAAATAGGCTCACACAAATATAGTCAACTGATCTTTTGCAAAGATTCAAAGAACTGACAAAAATATGACAAATATGATAGGAATAGCTCTGGTACTTTTAAAACTTGGAAATATGCTGCAGATTTTACATAAAAACATGAACACGAGTGAAATAGAAGATTGATTGCTGTTGTTGTTTAAGAACCAAATTGAACAGGGTACCTATAATCCCAGCAAGAGAATCAAAATATTTAAATTAATATGTTACAGTTACATGTTGCTTAATTATGAGAAACTTACCGTTGGGCTACTTTGTCATGCTGACATCAGCCTGTACTTAAACAGACACAGATAGTATGATGTGACCCCCAGAATGCAGCGCTGTCTGTGTTAAGCTTCGACGACTGGTAGCACTTTAGGTTTGCTTGCAACAGCATCACCAGATGCATGAGCAGTGCATTTGGTGACAATGATCCAACATTTGCAGCATCACTAATTGTAAAAAGTTTTCTGCTCCATTGTATTCTTAGGGTACCACCATTGCGTATGTGGTCCCCTATTGACCGAAATATACACACCACATGGCTGCCTTCATCTTAGGTAGGAAAAAAAATGTGTCCACAAAAACACTTGTATGCCATTTTCATAGCAGCTAACTTTCCTAATAGTACAACTCAAATCTGGAAGCAAACCAAATATATTCACACAGGTGCACACACACACAAAGGGATGCTACAAGTAGTAATAGACAATTAACCAATACATGGAAAATCTTAGATGATTCTCAAAGTTCTGTGTAGAACTATGTTAAAAACTAAGTTCTGCATTGATCAAAAGGAATGAGATACAAAACACTACATAATTTATAAGTCAGTCCACATGAAATTCTAGAAGAGGACAAACTATAACGAACTAATCTATGGTTACTGAAAACAGCTAAATTTGCTAGTACCAGTGGAGGAATGTGCTTGTAAGGGTATGGTATGCTTCAAAGTGGCCTCAGGGAACATTTCAGGGTAATCTAAATGTTATACTTTTAAACTATATTAAAGAGTACGTGGATGTAAACACTTGATCAAAATTTCTTGTCAAATAATAATGGTAATTTACTTAGTAAATTACACCTAACTAAAATTGATTTCAAATAATTTCTACTTCTGTTCACTAGCAAGAAGCAAATAATAATGGTAATTTACTTAGTAAATTACACCTAACTAAAATTGATTTCAAATAATTTCTACTTCTGTTTATTAGCAAGAAGCAATAAAAATAAAAGAAAAATATGTTTAAAAATACTACTTCCATTTAAATATTTTTAAAATACCATATCCTAGGAACAAAAAATATCAAAACCTTTGGGCTAAATCTAATAAAAGATTATTCAAGGTCTCTATAGGGAAAATTAACAACACAATATCAAGAAATTTTTAAAGATCTAAGTGAATGGAAAATATGTAATTTTCATTGATTTAACATTGTAAAGATGTTAGATACCAAGGTGATCTTTTGTATTATGTAACGCTGATCACAATTTCAGATTTGTATAACTTGATAATTTTATTTGTAAGATTTTTAAAGGAAATGTAAAGGATAAAATTAGGTATGACCATCTTGATGAAGAAAATATATCCGAAAGATGTAAACTGTAATACGTTAAGGTGTATTATAAAGGCACAATAATTGGAACTGAGTGGTACTATGAAAAAGAAAGCTAGACCAGTGCAGTGGGACTGAATGTCCAGAAATACTTAGCCCCTGGCTTCCTGAGTTTATAACTAAATGACCCTGAAATGCAACAGGAAATGTAGACTTTTAACTAAATGCTTCTGGATCAACTAGAAATCCAAATGGAAAAAAGTCTTGATTTGTTACCTCACTCAAAACACAAAATCAATCAATATAGATCATTGACTTAAATGCTAAATGTAAAAGAATGTGGCATTTAGAATGTAAAAAAGAAAGAAAAAGAAAGAAAGAAAGAAAGAAAGAAAGAAAGAAAGAAAGAAAGAAAGAAAGAAAGAAGGGCCATCTTTTTTACTCTGTGGTAGGAAGAATTCTTAAAGGCAAAAGTGAATAACTGAAAGGACTATATTAAAATTTAAAGCAGTACTATAAGAGAACATCATGAAGAAATCTCACGTTATTTTTGCCCTATCTGGGCATGGATACAGGATACATACATTCTAGATTTAATATGCAGATCAGCATTAAAGATACAAACTAATAAAATGGGCAAAAGAGCTAAAATATTTTCTCCAAATCCATTTTATTTCAAAGAGATAAAAATAAAATTTTGAAACATGTCAATTAGGGGACAACAATGGTACATACATTGTGCACTGTCATCCCCAAATCATTCACCCAGGGCACAAGACATCTGCATTCAATTGTTGTCCAAACAATACCAGCACAGATTTTTCTCTTCAGTGAACTGAGAGAAATCAGTACTATAACTATCTTAACTATTTTTATATATACATATACATATACATATACATATACATATACATATACATATACATACAGTGGTTCTTTCTGCTTCTCACACTAGTGAGACGAAATGTTTACACATGTGTGTCTTATTTCATTTATGAGTATGGTCACAAGTTGCATTCATTTACCTATAAAAGTCTCCAATTTATCCTCTGTTATGGCTGAGTAGTACTCCATTACATAAAAATACCACATATTTTTTATCCATTCCTCAGTCGATGGGCACTTAGGTTGTTTCCAAGATCTGGCTATTACAAATTATGCCACTATAAACATGGGTGCACATACATCACTGTGGTATGGTGTTTTTAATTCTCTTGGGAAGATACCCAGGAGGGAACTACCTGGGTTGAATGGGCCTCTACTCCTAGTTTTTTGAGGACTCTCCATACTGATTTCCATGGTGGTTGCCCAATCTACACTCCCACCAACAATAGACAAGGGTTCCTTTTTTCCTGCAGCAATAGACAACGGTTCCTTTTTTGCTTTCTTGATACTAACTATTCTTTCTGAGGTGGAATCTCGCTGTTGTTTTAATTTACATCTCCCAAATGACCAGTGATGTTGAACATTTTTTCTCATATTTATTTGCTGTTTGTATGTCTTCCTCTGAGAAGTGTGTGTTCATCTCAGATGCTCATTTTTGGATTGGATCTGTAAATCTGAGAGGACTGATTTTATTGAGTTTTTTTATATATCTTGATAGCAGTCCTTTGAGGAACAACTAGCAAACATTTTCTCCCATGTTGTGGGTTGTCTCCTCACCCTGTTGGTGGTTTCTCTTGCTGTGCAAAAGCTTTTCAATAGGATGAAATCCCAGTTGTTGATTCTTTGTGATAGTTCCTGTGCAGTTGGGGTTTTGCTTATAAAGTCTTTGCTGACACAAATGTCCTCAAGAGTTTTACCTACTCTCTTCCAGAAGATTTAATATTTCTGTGTTAGCTTAGTGCATGATGAAAGACATGGATCCAGTTTTAATCTTCAGCATGTGAAGAGCCACTTTTGCAAGCACCGTTTATTCAAGAGGCTATCTTTCTTCCAGTGAATGTGTTCGGCACTTTTGTCAAAGATAAGGTGGCTTGGTGTGTCTGGAGTTGTTTCTGCATCTTCTAGTCTGTTCCATTGATCTTTAGGTCTGTTTCTTTACCAGTACCACACTGTTTTTATCACAGTAGCTTTATACTATAATTTCAAGTCAGTGATTGTGATGCCCCCTGTCTTGTCTTTGTTGCCCAGGATTGTCTTTGCTAGTCTAGATTTCTTCTGGTTCTAGATGAATTTTAGGATTATTTTCTCTAATTCAGTCAGTGAGATATGCTGTTGGTTTGGAAGTGTGGCTATTTTCACTATATTGGTTTTTCCAAGAGCACAGGATATCTCTCCATTTTCTAATATCTTCTGTAATCTCCTTTTTCAGAGTACTGTAGTTTTCAATGTAGAGGTCTTTTGCATCCTTTGTTAGATTGATTCCTAGGTATTTCATTGTTTTGGATGCTACTATAAAAGTTGTTGTTTCACTGCTCTCTGTTAGTGGATTTGTTATTCGTGTACAGGAAGGTTATTGATTTTTGAATGTTGACTTTGTATCCAGCTAAGCTTCTGAATTTGCTTATTAAATCTAGTACTCTTTTGGTGGGGTTTTTGGGGTCTTCTATGTAAAGCATCATGTCATCTGCAAATAACGACAGTTTAACTTCTTCCTTTCCTATCTTTATTCCTTTTATTTCTTTAAGAGCTAAAATATTTGCTTGCAAAAGATGATACCCAAATTGCCAACAAGTATATGAAAAGTTTGATCATTGCTAACAAAGAAATACAAATTAAAGCTATAAGATATGACTGCAAGCCCATCAGAGTTGCTAAATTTAAAAGAATTGACAATACTAAATCTACTGTACCAAAAAATACTGCATCCTTAGCTAAGAACATAGAATTATTCAAATATCATATATTTCTGTTTAGAATGAAAATTAGTACAACCATTTGGAAAGCTATTTGGAAAACAATACTCATTAAAGCTGACCTAGCCATCCCTCTGTTACATATCAAGTGTACCAAAAGACACCAACAAGTTGTTCATACTGACTTGATTTGTAATAACAGATGAACAGAAAATGACTCAAATGTTCATTAGAAGTGGAATGGATAAAGAAAGCTTGGTTTTATTACACAACAGAGTATTACACAACAATGACGAATATCAACTACGATCCCAAGAAATAGCACTGC
Organism: Dasyprocta punctata; assembly: GCA_004363535.1. Classification (NCBI taxonomy): domain Eukaryota; kingdom Metazoa; phylum Chordata; class Mammalia; order Rodentia; family Dasyproctidae; genus Dasyprocta; species Dasyprocta punctata. Next base: position 26,375 of record RJWM01017386.1, on the reverse strand, counting down.
CACTTGCATACGTCAGCAAGTGCTTGGATTGGTTATTCTGTTTACAGAACATTCACCGTAGGCATAATTTATCTAGCGTGGTGGAAGTGAGAATCAGAGTTACATTTGGGAGGACAAGTGACTAGAAAGGGGCAGTGGATGACTGTGGGTGACTGCTTATGCCTAGATATTGATTTGTGAATTGCCTGTGTGTGTGTAAGCATTTGTTAATGGTTATGTGTTTTATCATAATGAAAAGTCTAAGAAACAGAGATGAATTTCACAGACATGCGTGATTTGGAAAAATTAACAATAAATAAATGATTATTATGTTAGTATTGTGATTGTGAAAGTATACATAAAGTGACATTTAAAAAGGAATTATGGCTGGGGATTTAGCTCAGTGGCGTAAGCGTCTGCCTGGCAAGTGTGAGGTCATGAGTTCGATCCCCAGTACCAAAAATAAAAATAAAAATAAAAATAAATAAATAAATAAAAAGGAATTATGGTCATGGAATAGATATAGGATACGATGAAAGAGAAGAAGGACCTAAGATAATACAAATTTGAAACCTGAATGATTGTGAAACTTTTGCCATAAAAATAAAAACAACAGTAAAGACTTATTCCAAGAGATGAGCAAAAGTTTTGCTTTGAACATGCTAGGTTTGCAGTGAAAAATACCTAAGTATAAAATATTTATGGTGACATCTTCCATGAATCTTTAGAAAAATATATATTTGAAGTCACTGTTATGAATAAAAATCATTTAAAATAATTATGCCGAAAAAACATTAACAATTACAGTAAAGATTTATCAGCTTTGAATTACACTCAACACTGATATATTAAAGCATTATAAAATTATTATAACTTTTTTTATACCCAAGATAAATCCTACTTGAATATGACATATTATTTTGATGTCTTTCTGGGTTCCACTTCTCTTCAAGCACTATTATCCAATCTATACTGTAAAGTCTTCAACCTATTTAGAGTAGTTGTTTTAAAGCCCTTGTCTGATAATTACAATAATTGTTTTCTTAGTTCATTAATTTATATCAACAATGTTTTCCCTGGATTATATTATAATACCTCCCCACTACCGTTGGTATATATAATTTTTTCTAGTTCTGGAAATTAAAACCAGGATCTTTCCACTGAGCTACATCCCCAGGATTGTTTTGTTTTTGTTTTTGTACATTTTGAGTGTTTTTGGTACATGTTTGCAGTACATGCAGTTTACAGTCCTCTTGGGAAATGGATACATGTACATAATACAGCTTGGATATTTTTAAAAATCCTCTTCTCATTCTCTCCCCCTCCCTCCCTCCTCTTCTAATTCCCCTTTCACCATTTACATCCTTGTTGATATTATTAATCTTAGCTCATGTTTATGGCACATGTTTACATTCCCTGCGGTTATTAGATTCCCGTACCTGGTGTATCCTTATCCTACTTATTTCCTCTTCCCCTCCCCTTGCCCCCTTGCCCTTGGTCTTCCTCTACCCTTCCCATTTGCGAGAGATGATCCCCTTGTCTCCTTCTACCTATCCTTTATTGTGTTCTTTGCATTTTGTCTTACTCGTGAGAGATGCCATATGGTCCTTAGGCTTGTGTGTCTGATTTATTTCACACAGCATCGTATTTTCCAGGTGCATCCATTTTCCTATAAATGTCGTGAATTTGTTCTTTGTAGCTGATTAGTGTTCCATTATGTATAGAAACCACATTTTCTTTATCCAGTCATTGATGAGTAGGTATACAGACTACTTCAGGATTTAGCTATTATGCTTGGGCTGCTATAGACATTGATATGCATGTGTTACTGTAAAATAATGTGTTTAAGGGAAATAGCTGGGCCATATGGAATTTCTAATTGTGGTTCTTTGAGAAATCTTCCTACTGATTTCCAAAATGGTTGTACTATTTTACATCCCCACTAACAATGTAGGAGGGTTCCTTTTCCACCAAGCCGGGCCAGCATTTGTTATTTTTATACTTCTTGATGATGACCACTCTTTCTGGTGTAAGATGGACTGTTAGAATTGTCTTAATCTGCATTTCTCTAATGGCCAAGGATCTGGGGAGGTGGGGAAGGGGGAGTCACTAAGTTGCTAACTTGCCCAGGCTGGGCTTGAACTTTCAGTCCTGGTGCCTCAGCCTCCCAAAGTGCTGGATGTCAGGAGTGAGCCACCCAACACTGGCTTTGCAGTCATTTCATTGCATGTCGGGCCAATTTTTGGAGACCAAAATTTAATTTTGTTTAGCCTTCAGAGAGCACAAGCCTTTTTCTTTTTCTGCATTTAGTATGAGAGGCTGTTCTTCAGAACCTCCTAGAGTTGAAGATTAGAAATCACCTGTGATTAACTCAAAGCTATCTTTTATACCTTGTCAATATTTGAACTGGGAGAAATTTGGACTGAAATTTTTGATAGTTCTGATCCATGATTGGGATCAATTTTGCCTGAGCCCCAGTACCGAAGAACTATAAGCACGTGTTGGCTAGTACAGTTTCTCCCTTTCCAGCGCCTATCTCTACCGCAGCTTACTTGGCAAAATTCAGTAGTGAGGGGGAGGGGAGGGGGAGGATTGTTGGACCCCGTTGTGTGTTTTTGGTTTGGACCTCTCTTCGGTTTCTTATCCCAACTCACGCTGCCACCCAGGGCCCAGCAGGTTTCTCTTCACCTCTGCAGAGTCTCTGCTCCATGGCGGGCCCCCGGAAGCTTCAGCGGGTGCGCAAAGCTGGCTCCCCGGTAAGCAAGCTGTCCTAGCATTACGCTCAATTTACAAAGTCGTCTTTTCTCTCTGGATTTCATGTCATCAGACTTTCCAGGCGGGGCTGCACACAGGGGCTCGCACCCTCTGCAGGCGCCCCGAGCCTTGCGCTTCACGATGGTGACTACTCCCATGTCACTGTCTCAAAGTTCTCAGTAATTTTTTACATATTCAGGAGACTGAATATGTAACTGTGTTTACTGGCATCTGCTGGTCACCATTAAACACCTGCAAAAGCATGATTTTTATTTCATTCAGGTTTCTCTTATTGTTACAATGGAGAATTATTTTATATCTCACTAAAAGCAGAGATCTGTATGATGTAGACCTCCCCTCCTTTTAACTTAACCTCAGAGAACTTTGAAATTTTGTATTGAAAGCACCTGAAACTTTCCCATGCAAATTTTGTTTCCACGATTCGTTTTGCTGATTCCCTTTAATTGAAATGTGTGTATTTTTAGTCTGTACGCTAAGTAGACAACCATTATAAGAAACAAAGTCAGCATTTAACTGTTTTAATTAGGCTCTTTTATATCATGAACATAAAAAAAAATACCGCTGGTTCCTTCTAGTCAAACTGCTACACTCAGTGTCCTTGATAACGTGATGTCACGGATGTGACGTCACGGATGCGTTTCTGGACCCTGCATGTCTGCCCCCTGTCCCCCTTGTCACTCCGGCCAGTTCTAGGACTCCGTGCTTCCCACGCGTGTCCTCAGGAGCTGTATTTATCTACGCCTCAGTCGGAAGACCTGTATTCTGTAATGGTTGTCACGTGTACCCCTCATTTTATTATCATTTACTTATATTCTTCATGTATTTTTAAACAATATTAAGAGTGAAACATCCCTTTCAACCGCAAATGTGTAACTACTTTGACAAAGAATAGCCCAGAAATTTTAAATGTTGACCATTTTATACATTGATGTGAAATACGTGTTTTAGTATATAAAATGTGAGGCAATCTCTTCAGCCATGTCTTTTGGCTGTCAGGATATAGGCTTTTTGAATTCCTCTTTTCTAAATTCCTCTTATTTTTGCCTTCTCACTGACTTTTCATACTCCAGAAATATTGTTATTATTATTATTTATCAAATAGCTACATGCTCCTCACATCCAACTATTCATTTATTCATTAACTTATGCATATGGCAAGTGTCATGAATTATGGAACAACCACGGTGTGATATTTAGATAATTCAGTAATGATTACCCCCTAGTTTTAGTGGAGATATGAATCTGCTTTATGTTACCTTGGAGAAATTCTTTGGGGGGCCAATGAAGCCTTTCTAGAAAAATTAACTTTTAATTTGATATTATAAATAGATGCTAAGTAGACTAAGAAGGGTTTGGGAGAAGGGAAGATCTAAGAAGAAAAAAGAATGTGTCTAAAGTCTCTAAGGCAAGAAAGAACAAGCTTTGGCTTGATTAAAATTAACTTGTATAATGTTCAATATGTGCTCAACTCACAAAGAAACTATTACAGAATGAAAATTGTGTTATTACTTATTAAACTGAAACATTCAAACCTTTAAGTTGCTTCCACCATTTCACTAGTGTGGTCTTTTAAAATACTTCATCAGCAAGAAAAGCATGTTATCATATTTTTGGCTATGCATTCATTATAGACACTTCCACAGTAGCTCAAAATAATTTTGAAACCCTCATAGGAAATTAGAGAAGAGGACATTCAGCAAGAATCATGTGGACTATAGGCAGTGAAAAAAATGTTTTTTATAGAATTTGATTTTGTGAGACAAAATTTAAATATCTCTGTCCCTTTTCAAATTGCAAGAACTTTGCAAATTGAATGTTTTATAATGCCTTAGAGATCTGAACATTATAATTTCAGTATCATATTTTAAATAAATTATGTGTAAATATTATGTATAACCTAAGTTTATGTCAATAAACAATACTGATTTTACTTCATTAGAAAATGCAAGAACCTCCAAAAACCATTGAAGAATTCTTAAAGTTTCAAAATTGGGTGAGTAGAGCTTCCTATTTTATGAACTGATACATCTTTTTTAAAATGTCAGCTCTGAAGTTGTGGGCATCTTAGGAAAAAAACTCCAGGAATAGAAATTCAAGAAAATAATTTCAATGCAGAATGTCTTTGCAAATATTTCATTCTTTTCATTAGGCTTTCTGCTATTCTCATCAATAGTCATTTTTCCACATTTAAAACATTTTAGCTCTATGCAGACATTATTGTGAAGTGTTAGTTCACAAACACTTTTCTTTGCAAACAATTCAATTCATGAGCAGAAGCATGTGACAAAATTTTGCTACCATTCACGACCTCTGTGTCAGGTGTGTAACACGACCACGGCCATCTTTCCTGCGGCAACAGGAGTGTGGCCATCTTGGCAGCCATCTTCCCCAGAGCCCTGAAACAAATTAAACGCATGACCTGGGATACCACTGTACTTTTGCTAATATGTGGTTTTTGTCTGAAATACATACACCTTAAAGAAAATCTGACAGTTATACTTAGCTCACTTATCTATATGCCACAATTAAAACTGACAGGTAATTTGGAAAGACATTACATTAATATTTCTTGATTGTTGAATCAGGATAAAATAGTCAAAATGCATTATCACATTGAAAAGTCTCAGTTTCTATTATCATGTATAACTACTGGCTTCATGTGAAGTTACTGGGATTGCTAAAAAGTTTGTTCTGGAGTCCATGCACTTCTAAGTGTGAAGCCCAGATTTATTTTGCACCGAGGTATGTTAATTAAGGGCTATGATAAGGATGGCTATGCAGAAATAGAAAGGGCAACTTTTTTATGAGGTGTTCTTGTATTTTTAATGAATTACATCTGTGCTTACATATAAATGGAATTTGCTGTGACTAAACTATTGACAATGCAGTTTCAGATATACCTATTTTTAAACTTCTATTTTCCATTTTTATATTTGTTTATATGAATGTTTTTCTCTAATGTTTTTGGAAAAGGAGTTCCTTTAGGAGCAATAGAAAATAAAAGCATTCCTAGTTTACAGAAGTTTATTTCAGTCACTGTGGTAGAGCCAAGTATTTTGAAGTACTTTTAGAACAAGCTTTTTGCAACTATTTTGATTTAAACAGTGATGAAAATATGCTGCAGTCTAATGTCAATGTTTCAGTTTTTTTTCTTTTTTTAATGTCAAAGGAAAATGATTATAACTAAACTTAAACAAAACTCAACAAATAATGAATAAGTAGGGAAGAAAGAGTGATATAAATTCCATAAAATTAGGGAATTTTGTTTGTTTTATTCATCACTGTATCTCCAGTGTCCAGAAGATATCTCCCAAGTGGTGCAGTAATAAAAACAATTAAATGGATGAATGTGTAGGACAAGAGTTGACAATGATGTAACGATAGTAGGATGAGAAAATGTTATAAAATAAAATACAAAAATATTTTACAATAAAAGTAGAATAGCCAAGCATGGTGGCACATGCCTATAATCCCAGCACTGAAGAGGCTGAGGCAGGAGGACTGTTGTGAGTTCAAGACCAGCCTGGGCTACAAAGTGAGCTCAAGGCCAGCCTGAACTACATAGTGAGACCCTGTCTCCAAAAGACAAAAAAAAAAAAAAAAAAAAAAAAAAAAAAAAAAAAAAAAAAAAAAAAAAAAAAAAAAAAGGTAGAATGGTGATGAACTGAAGAGGGAGCAACAAGAAGAAAATGTAGGAGCTGGTCAATAAAAAGATATACTGTCACATTTTTTATTGTGATTACTTTTCAGTTCATCAGGAACCGAACAGTTGTTGCCAATCTCTTCCTTTTCTACACATCACATTTAATTCCACATTATTTCACTGTTTCTTTCTTCTTCCTATAAGTACTTCAGTTCATCTTCTCGTAGCCCATCAGTGTCAATGTTTGTTCACTGACTTGCTAGATTTGTAATCCAGACCTAAGGTGTACTCAGATCTCCACTATGATTTCTCTTCAAGGATCAAAAGTATGATAGAAAGATTATTTCAATCCCCTCTTTTTAATTTAAGAAATAGCCTGCTTTATTTTATTTGTTTTCCATTCATTCATTCATTCTTTCAGCCATTCCTTCATTTAAATCCTTCCTTATATCAAGCCTTAAGGTAAAGAAGAGGGATTAACAATTCTTCAAGCCATGCGTCTTATTTTGTTGAAAGTCAGTAGTCATTGGAGGCTGGGATGTGCATGAAGATCTAACAATATTCAATAAACGAAATCCTTCAAACTTCAGGAAAGCCCTTTGTCTATTTACTCTCCCATTTACATTCTAGTTTTGTGCTAGTGTATAATCATCTGTGCTTCTGCCTTTGCCAATGTTAATTGCTATAATTAAAGTCAACATAAATACCTAGTCAATCCCTGCTTCATTGGCCTTGTTTTTAGATAATTGTTTTCTTAGCATCATCACTGAGGACCATCATCCTGTATTGGAGAAACGAATTCTGGGAGGAACTGAAGTTTCCAATTCCATTTCTTTTGCTCCTTTGGAATTTGAATATATTCATTTCCTTTGAATTAATATAATCACTTTGCACACTGGATGCTTAGCTTGTAGTTGTGTTGATCTCCCATCTGGCAGTGATTATATCATTTTTTCCCTGACAGCTCACCAGCCTGATGGTGTTCATTGACCCATTTACTTTCCTACGGTCTAGCCACACAATTTGCACACATGTGTGTGCGTGTGTGTGCACGTGCATGTGTGTCTATTGAGACAGGGCTTCTCTATGTTGCCCAGGCTGGTCTTGAACTCTTGATCTTGAGTGTCCTCCCGTCTTGACCTCCTGCATAGTTAGGACTGCAAGAGTGTGCCCACAACTGGTCTGAAATTTACTTTTCGGATGGCACTCCATACAGAATTAGGGGAAGAAAGTGGTTAGAGAGATGGGGGTAACAATGGTGATTGACTGTAAGATATTACCTACTTCAAGAACATCGACTGCTATCCACTTAACAGCAAACCACAAAGAATTTAGTAAAAGAATCAAGGCTTGTCCAAACATCACGTTCCGGGCAGTAATGGCTCTGGGACCTCAGTTAATCCCTCGATTGCTTGTTTCTTCAGGTCATAGGTGGTCCTCGTTCTGACGCCGTCCTCGCCTGTGAGATGGTTCACACTACACTGTGGTCCAGTTTCTACAATAACTTCACTGTCTGCGCTAAAGATAAAAATAAGTGCCTCCTCTTTTCCTTACCGCTGTTGCCCACAGGGGTAACTGCACTTTAAAAAAATTAAAATCACATTTTCACACCACAGATCAGAGAATAAGCGTAAAAGCAAGCAAACAAAAAAGCACAGCGAATAATGCATGTAGGTCTTGTCCCTATATACAGCGCTGTGAGATCTACATCAGTGCGTCCAGGCTGCACACATGCCATTTTGTCACTGTTTGTGGCCACCTGTGTATCGCTGTTCATGGCCATGCTTGCATAGGGGACGCTGGGCACACGCACCTGAAGGAGAACAGAAGGGAGAACAGAAGGGAACTTCTTCCTGCCTGAGGACACGGAATAAACCATATGTTATAATGTGTATTTTGAATACAACTTGTCAAATGAGATCACATGTAGCAATTTCAGCTTGTGGTGTTGGCTCAGCATTCAACAAGTTTTGGATTTTGAAGCATTTCAGGTTTCACATTTTCACATAGGAGCTGCAAACCAGTATGCTTCAGAGTCTTGGGAACAAAGACGTGGTATCTGTAGGCTGGCATCAAGGACACGTCTTCATAAAGGTTTGCACATACTGAAAAACCTTCTCAAATCCCTTTTAGCCTCACCTTGCTTCTTTAGCTGCACTAACAGTAGCAATACATGACATACAAGATTATATTTTCATTTCTGCTGTCATTCTAAATTGACAGCATTTTTCTTCAGAGATTTTATCCTGTGATCTTATGCTATTAATCTGAGATCTTTGTGGGTTTTTTATTTTATTGTCAGTTGTCCTGATTTTCATACTAGAAAACTTCCCTGAGTTGTTCTGTTCTAAGAAATATATTTTCAAGATTTGGGAGAGGGTCACTTATATGTCTTTATAATACTTTTTTTCCAAAGGCAAGGGGACTTAGTTTCCTCTGAAAATTTATTAAAAATGATTAAATGGTTTCCTGTCTTTCATATTTTTGCAGGATTACTGGCCCAGGGAAATCAGTTGGGAAGATGATGATACGTGGACATACACTCTGAAAAAAATAAAAGAAGATAGTTCGTTTACTTCTATTTATACACAGCTATGGAATAATGTCCCTCGAATATTTGAAGCAATCACGATCATGGATTCAAGATTAAAGGAATGCTCACTTGTTTTGCAGAACCATGCTTCCAAACTTTTTGAGCAGGATCGAATGATTTCCAAGACAAGTGAGCCTGAATTTCTTACCTGACTAAAGTAATGCCAAGCTCTGTGTGCGTGTGCATTAGTCTATCTGTGTGTTCTCATAAGGAATGAGATCTTGTATAAAATCTTAAAATGAAAAAAAATGTATCTTATTTTAAGATGGATCTAATACAGACTTTTAGCTGACCGTATAATATGTTGTTCTAAAGAGAATGTTGTTAGAGGAAAGACTAAAACAGGAACTTTGTTAAACTCGAGTGGAGGTAGCAAAAATCAGGGAAATAAGGTGACATCTACTGACATTATGAGAAACAAGAAGTCAATAAGGTCAGGACAGAAGAACAGAAATCTCCAAAACCAGAAGTAAAAGGGTGGGAGTTAACCCACATGGGCGAGGTTGTAGGCTCATAGGCATACTTAGCAAGCAGTATGAGATCAGTGAATTGAGTGAAAAGTATATCTGCAAACAATGATAATGTTTCATTTTTAGCATTTGTACAACTTTTTCCTTATCAAATTGTATCGACTCATGCTCCCAGAATAGTTTTAAATACTAATGGTATTTCTTGTCTTATTGATTTAATGAGAAAACTTGTCATATAGAAGCCTTGAAACTGATGATATTGACTATTATTATCAAGTATTTTCTATATATTAAATATATTTGATTAGCTATATTCTTTAAATATTTAACATCATTTTTGGCTTTAGATTTTTAAAAATCTGAGAATGTGTTTACACTGGTATTAAATTTACTATTTTAAATTTTCATGTTTTTAAAATTTTATTAATTTTTAAATTTATATAAGCTATCTGTATACTTATGAAATGTTAGTATATATACACACATGCACACAATATGTGTACATAGGTATATAAACTGTGTGTATATATATGTATGCATATACATGTATATGACTTGTATACACACATATATTCTTTTTTAAAAGAAATAAAATACAAGAGAAAAATATGAATATATTTCTTTATAACTTGCTGCTTTTAAAATATTCTGCATCTATTGAGTGTCCTCAAATGTGAAGGTCAGAGATTAAGGTCCATGTTATCTGAGTTGAAAGCCCCATAGTCTTACTCATTAGGCCATGCACACTAGACCAGCACTTTCCTGAACGTAAGGTGACTGTGAGACAGCAGACGCGGGGCGGCTGAGCTGCTGGAGCAGCGTGGGCCCGTCTGGTGGAGACTCGGTGAGAGAAAACTTGACCTAGACAAATGAGGTCTGTGGGCATGTTAGATGGGACATGATATTTCAGAAGAACTGAAGGAAACATTTCCAATGCATTGAGAATGCGTCTAATATGCTTAGCAAAATCACTAGTGAGCCCATTGAATAATGTCATATATAACTTTTTGAAGTATTTAGAATTTTCTTCATTTTTAAATGATGTACATTCTTTTTTTTAAAAGGTTCATATGAAAAATTGAAAAGATACAAGGCATTTCAAAAGAAGCATCCAAAGCAAAAGAAGATAATGGTATGATAGTTACGTTTTTATCAGCCTTCAAAAATTGTGCTTTCACAAAAAATATAAACTGTCATTCCGCAGATAAGCACTGATAACATTTTCAAAAATGTTCTTTTTGCCTTTTATTATCTAACAATTCTCTCTGTGTTTAAAAATGCTTAGACTTATTCCTTTTTTGTACTCAGTATGTTAGAATCTTCATAATGTTACAAGTTTTAATTTAAATTTTAATTTTTATTAGTACACATTTGCAACATATACTGATTACATTCATTGTGTGAAGTCGGTTCGTGTCATGTAGCACATTTTAGTTCTTTTTAATGTCCTCGTTCCCTTCCCTCTCTACCCTTGTTTCTACACTGCAAATCATTACAATTTATTTTAATGTATATATATTTCATGCTTTTATTATTTAACAATTTTTGATAAACTTAATAGTACAGGTCCCTTTTCAGTCTTTTTTATTTAGAAACAAATAGGCCTCTTCAAGACCTTTATATTACATTGTCGGTTTTTTAAAATGTCCTTAAGATTTTCATTCAAATTCTAAAAGGCTTTTAATTATTAACACATACTTAATTTTTCAAAAATACATTCTAAAATTACATAATCTCAAAGCTATAAATACTTAAGTATCCATTACCATTAGACCACCTACCTCATTTAACATTATTTTAAATTTCAAGTTAAGTTTTAGTGTTTATTCTTCATTGCAAATTACTAAAGTAGTAAAATAAGTAAAACTTATTTTAGAAATCAAAGAATAGAAATTAGCATCATAATCTCATCATTTATAGATAATCACATGTAATTCTTCATTTTCATTTTTTAAGAAAAATTTAATTAAATTATATTTTATAATTAAATACATGCATTATTAAATTTCCATGAATAGATATTATTCTGTATCATTTTAAAATGTGTGTTTCATAAATACACTATTGTAATAGCCTTTTTGTTGAACACTGAAGTTAGTTTTCACTATTCGTTATCACTCACAATGCTGTTGTCAAAATATTTAGAGTTGAAGATTGTGCTTATCCATAATTATTAAGATAAGCTTCCAGAAGAAGTGGGGAGCTACTGTCTGCTGATGTGTATTGCTATATTGTTCTCTGGAAAGCACCAATTCCTTTTTTTATTAATAGTTCATGATTGATCTCTCACTCAGCCTCTTGCCAACATTAAATATTTTTTAATGTTTGCTAACTTGCTAGCAACATTTTCAACTCAAGAAACTTAACTAAAAAGTATTTTTGGCTATGTAGAATTTTATATTTTTATGAATATGTAATTTTTTTCTAAAATTTTCTGTCTTTGGTGACACAATATTTCCTAAGGATTTCTTCATCATATGATCATAGATGTAGTCACATATCTTATTTTGTGTTAGTCTTACAATTTTAAAAATATCTAATTCTTTAATCCATCTGGTATTTATTATAAGGTAATAAACTCATTAATATGTTATTTTAAATGCATCAGTTTGTCATGTCCCATCTGCAGCTCACTGTTTTTGCCTTCTTTTGAGTGAAGAAGAATTGTCATAGGCTACATTTAAAATACATCATATAGCTAATGTATTTAAGTAGCAAAACTTTAATTTTTAAAAATACTTTGTATTGTAGTATTAAAGAAAGAGAAAAATGGGCTACATCTTAGACAATTTATACATTCGCTATACCATTTTTCCTAAGTATCTTAAATTTTCACTAGTAATGTCAGTGAGACTGTTTTTCCTACCTTTTCCTATATTATTTGCAGTTGATTTTGGTTTCAAAATCATACTAATCCTAAAAAATAAGGTAGTTAGCTTTACTTCTCTTTCTACCCTAAAATAATTTGTACCATATAAAGACACCATTTTCCCTTTGATTATTTGATAAAAGTTGCCTGCAAATTTCCATTGATTTATTATTTATACTGTGCAGCAGGGAATGGCTAGGTTGGTAAAAAAAAAAAAAGGTATATGAAAATTACTATTTACACATCAATAGAATATGAATAGAACGTGGAAATGTGACATTGAATGAAAAAAACAAGTTACAAAATAAAATGTGTAGTAACCATTTCTTTATGCATTTCTTTACATTTAAAAAGACGCAAAAAGTCTCTTATATGTTGTGTGTATGTGTGTGTGTGCATGCACGCATTGTGTATAAAAGTATTTGTAATGGAATGGATACAAACAAAAAAAATTATAATGATTTTCTCAAAGAGGGAACACAGACTAAAATAGAGATCCTGGTGAAATGCAATCCAAACTTTCTACTCTTTTATATATAAACATCACATTTTACTTTCAAACCATAGTTTTCTTTCTTTCTTTCTTTCTTTTTGTTTGTTTGTTTGTTTTGTTTTGTTTTGAAGTTAGGAAAGTTTTGATTGGAAATAAGAATGGGGAAAATGGTTCCAGGTTTCTCCAGGAGGAGAATCCGAAAGTGAAGTCTCCACATGGCCCCTCGGCCCAGAGCTTTCTGTGGACAGATCAGAGCATGTGGCATTGATCGGTCCCTTAGTGGCCACCTGTCACTAATGACTGTGGGTTTAAAATGACCAGTCGGAACTCAGGCTCTCTCACCCAGTTACTCAGCATGTAGGCCTCAAAGGAACTAGGGAGTTTTAGGGAGAAACCAGCTATTTCCCATTTTGAGAGTTTAGTAAGAAGTGACCCCAACTCCCCTTTAGTCAGGAGTGTGCTGCACTCCGCCCTGCCTGAGGAAGATTATTCTTCATCCAGAGTCCTAGATCACGGTCTGTTCTTATTTTAATTCTTTTCCATATGACTGATCCCAACTCTATCTCAGGCCCTTTCCCTAGCTAGCTGCCTTGGTCATAAGCTGAACAAATAAAAATAGTATCCCTAACTGCCCTTAGGAGAAAAGGGGTGGAGACCAAGCCTAGCTATTTCCTGCTGAAAGGGTCAGTGTAGGAGCTGGCAGTCAGGAATTTTCTCCATGCAGCTAATCTAAGGGGACTTTGAAGAAGTCACTTTGGGGTTCAGTGGTCATGGACTCTTTTCAGAGACTTGATCTAGTGGACCCCAGTGAAAGGAGTCTAGCACATGCATCGTTGTTTTGTTCTCTGGGATGTTTTTAGATCTTCTAACACAATCGCCTATGCTGGGATGACCTTACCTTGAAAAAAATGCCTGCCAAAGTGGCATTATTTAGGGGGGAAGGAGAAAGGAGTGGAGATAGTCCTTAGTTCCCAGCCTTACCCTAAGGGCAAGAAGACAGACAAACTGAGACTAAAATGTTCACAGGGTGGGTTTCTCTGGTCTTTAATAAATAAACCTCCAAAAAAATGAGAAAGGAAACTGCAGTGGGAGAAAGTAGGCGTTAAGAGGGATTAGCAGTGAGTTAATAGAACAATTCACCCAAGAGCTGTCAGCCTCAGGAGACCATGATGGAGAGTGTCAGGAGTTAAAATTACTCCCTCACCAGCAGAGGATCAACTTGGAAAGGAAACTGAGGTAGAGGAGGCTCAGCATTCCCTCCCAGTATGTGGGGCGGGGGGTGGTCAGGTCATTCTGCCCCAGTGAGACCTGCCCTTGAGATTTAAGAGTGGCAGCTTGCCCTGATCACCTTTTAAAAAGTTGGCTGACAGGATCCTGCATTTTTATGTGAGGCATGTTGTCCCCAAATCTGTCCTACCATGAGGGAAGTGACAAAAGAAGCTATCCATAAAAAAAGCAAGAAAGCACAAATCTCACCTACCTCCTACCTCTGAAATGTGATCATGTTCAAAAAGAACATATTGCATGAAGACGACAATAAAAACTTCCCATTTGGGGCTTACTTCCTATTGACCTCAAATCTTGGTGGGACCTCCAAAACATGGAACAGTTAATTCAGTATAAACTGAGTTTGTGGTCTCACAATGTTAGCAAATGAAATTGTGAACCAAAAGGAGGAAGTTAGGAGAGTTTTTATTGGAAATAAAGAGGAGGGAAAGAAGGCTCTTGGTTTCTCCAGGAGGAGAATCCAAAAAGAATATATCTACCTCTATAGTCTTGAAGCAAATGCCAAAATATCAGTGATAATCTATTCCAGGATGTGAGACAATTGGAACACTGGTAGTTATATTACTAGTTAATATTTTTATTCAAAAGAAGTTTTAAAATTCTCACTGCTGCATTTTATCAGATGACTTTTCAGGATCTGTTGAAATTACATTTAGATAAACTATATTAACAAAAACTTTAGTAAATGTTACTGTCTAATATGTTTTATTGGATTGAGAGTTTACAAGATTTTGTTTTGAATATTTTACAGCTTTCAGATGAGATGGAGACAGAAAAGAATATAGAGGTAATTAAAATTTTTATTCTTCCCAATTGTATATCAAAAGTATTTTTTGGGTCTAAAAGAATGTTGACATATAGGTAGAGGTGCCAGGAAAGAGCTGGTAACAGGGATAGCAATTTTCTCTTTTCTTCCTAGTTCATATTTCTTTATCTATAGTCTAGCTAAAATTCTTGATCATTTGAGTATCTATCAAAATGTATTCTGAAATATGATTTTATGTTTGTTTGTTTGTACTGGGAATTGAACTCAGGACCTTGTGCTTGCCAGACAGGCACTTATGCTGCTTAGCTATATCACCAGCCCTTATTTTATATTTTAATTAACTTGTGATTATGCAAACATTCTTAATTTCACAAAGCAGAGAATGAAAATCTTTTTGTAGGAGATATATATATATATATATATATATATATATATATATACTTAATGTAGCAACATTAATACTCATCACTTAATTGACACTTAAATACTTATCTGCCTTCTATAGTCATATGAGACTATTGTACTGAGAAGAATGAAATATTGTTCTATATGTTCCTTTTTTCTAGGGTTTCAACTTCTCAGGATTCAAAACAAGTGAACTTACAGAGTTACCCAGACATTTGGATGCTAAACGAATTTATCTTTTCATTTTAAAAGCCCATAACTTTGATGTATGTAAATATCACTTTATTTTATAATAAATCTTGAGAATATTACTTAGTAAATCAGACCTTTGAAACTATGGTAGTTTGGTGTTGAGGAAGATTTGATCCTTTAAACTTTACATTTTGCAGGAGAAACCAGTGTTGTCTAATACCCTGCTCACCAGAAGAGCCAGTATTAGAGATCATGTTAGTGCCTCGGGCATCTGAGGATAACGGTGGGTGGGCGCTTTCCCCTCTTGCTTCCTGCTCTGTCAGCTCAGGATAGTTTAGCCTTCTGCTCTGACCCTGAAATAACTCATCAAAGCCCTTCTGCACAAGCCTTCTGTGTGTTCCTTTAAATTTAGTATTTTTGTGTAGTGTCTCTACACAAATGATGAAAAACCGCGAATGATGAGTAACCAAATGATGAAAAAGTGCAAGAATAGAAAGGTAACTAGGACGGAGGCCGGGGATTGCCAGGAATGGGATGGGGCTGGGGTGGTTACTGGTAAACCTGTTCATTTTCCCCTGTGTTTCAGTTGCCTACTCTTCATGTTTATGTACACAATATAGGTTCTTTGTAGTTAAAAATGACTAAATCTAAGTTGAAACTCTTACCCGTGAAGCCCATACTATATTTAGTGGCCTGTGAACAAGAAGTAGCCCACTGAGCAGATGATAAAGCCTGGTCCAGCTGTGCAAGTGTGCACCGCGTCCCCTCCATTGACTTGCATTTGACGAACAGGAAATTTTATTAATGTGTTCCTCTAAAAGGAATGTTGGATTCCCCTGAATCTGGCATTTAAAAATTTTGGGAATAAGAATATAAAATGATCTGTTGAATCTACCTATTTAAACCAAAATTTATAGTTTAAAGTGTTATATAGTAAATAGATTTAACCTTATGCACCAATTTTGATGCGTTGTTTGCATAAGAGAACCCCATATTTAGACAGATTTGTTAAGGGGACCTATTTGGATAAAACTCCGTGATTCATTGTTGATACTTGCCTTCAAGAAAAAAGAGGAGGAATTATGGCATGCACTTTATAATTTTGCTATTCTTGGTCTGTCCTATACCATCTTTTCAATACCACTAGCCAAACTGAGCATTTGAAATGTAGCCAGTATGAGTGAGGACCTAAATTTGTTATTTTATTTCTTTTAATCAGTTTACACACAAGTTTAAAAGTTAGAATGACTTAGTTATTTAAAATTTTTTCAGTTATTTTTGCAATGAAGTTACAACTATGAAGTCTAAATATCAATCTAGTACTTTTCAATAAAAATAGTTGAGATATGCTATAAGTATGAAATATGTACTTCAATTGAAGTACAACAATTTCACAACAAGCCAATAGGAGAGTAACAATAATCATTACATTGCATATTGTTATATTCACAGCAGTTGTTTAGGGTATAAGATATAGACATGAAACGTCCAGAAAATTAATTATTTTACTTTAATTTCTTACTTTTCTTCTGTTTAAAATAAAATTTAAAAAATAAATAAAAATTTAAAAATTTAAAAAATAAAATACTTCAATACCTACAGTATACTTCAACACATACAATTTCAATGATCTGGTATCAAAAAAGAATAAAAATATTTCATTACTGATCATTATATCAATTATATGGTGACAGAATTTTAAATATATTTGGTTAAATAAAATGTATCCTTAAAATTAATTTCACCTTTTACTTTTTTAATATATCTACTAGAAAATAAACATATGTATATATTTTCTAGTAGATACATATATGACTGAGGCTAAGTATTGTTGAACAATACTGGTCTATAGCCATTAAATATATATACTTTATAAGGTATGTTTGTATTAACATGTGTTGTTATATATTTAAATTTAATATTGTGTGTCTCTTGTTTCCCCAGGAAAGAGTTTTTAGGGTTTGGAAAACGTATTTCCTCTCAGAAGCCTCCATTGCTCTTTTGCATGACTGCTTTTGGTGGTGGTTTCTCTATAAATTTAAGGTAAGTGATATCTTTTAAACTTCTTTTTATGAGTTGATTTATAGCATACTTAACTTTTCAGTAGAGGTAACACTAAAACTTTTTCTGGATATTTTCACAGAAATTCATTTTTAAGCATTCCGTATGTGTTAAAAATTTTGTCTAATGTCTCCTTTTTAAGGGTTTTTTTTTTATGGATTTCCAAAATTCCAAATCTTCATTCATCAGAAAAGGGTTAGTGAAATCCAGTACTGCAGTGAATAATAAAGTGTGACTTTGTTTAACATTAGCATGTGGTGGTAAACACTAAACAAAAAGCCTGCAAATCAGTGACATTGGGGAAGGTTCAACTTGGAAAAGAGTCTACAGGTCAAATAGAGAAAAGGTCTTGTCATGATTCAGAAAGGTGAAAATTCTGACTAGGATTAGAAAGATAAAGAGACATATCTGGCAAACAAGAGAGTGGAAATAAGTAGTACATGAGACAATGTTTGGTGAGAAGAATTTCAGTAAGGAAAGTGTAATACTTCTAATGCTTTAAAAACTTGTCCTTGGGTCCTTGGCTCCCCAAAAAGAAATGAATAGCTGGAAAGTGCATCACTCCCAATCATACAACAACAAAAACTACATAACCTACAAACTCATCCTACAAAGAAGATTTCAAAGCAATTAACATTACCAGGGATAAAGGAAGTAATCACATGACAAAGTGATCAGTTCGCTAAGATGACAGAAAAATCCTAAATATTTATGTACCGCATAAAATGCTCCAAAACACATTTGATAAAATCTTTCAACACTTGAAAGAGAAATAGACATCCATCAGTATAGTTCAAGATTCAGCACCTTGCTTTCAGAAACTGGTAGAAAATACACAGAATACACAGAAAATCAGAAATAACATAGAAGACTTCAACAACACTGGCAAACAGCTTGACATGACATTCCTGAGGTCTCCTTCTTGTCTTAATACAGTTTGTGTTGCTAAAACAGAATACTACAGAATAGGTAATGTATGTGAGCAAGTATCTGATGGGAAGTCCCAGATCTAGGGGCCAGCATCTGGTGAAGACCTTCTTGCTGACTCTCCCATGCTACAAGGCAGAGAGAAAGAAGGGAGGACAGAAGAGGAAGAGACTGTGAAAGTAAGAGGTGGTCAGCTCACTCCCATGATAATAGTGTAGTTCGGTGGTGCAGCCCATGACCCAAATGCCTCCCGTTAAGTCACATCCCAACATGTTGGGGATCAGGTTTCCAACACATGAACCCCCACTGGGGGAAAGCATTTAAACCACAGCATTCTCTCAACAACAATGGAGTATGTATTTTTTCAAGTACATATTAAATATTCATCAAGATACTCTATATTATAAGCTAGGAAAACATCCTGCTAAATTTCTAATAATTCAAGCCATACTCATGCAAAGTATGTTTTCAGACAAAATGGTAGTGGTGGTTAATCTTGACTTTCAACTTGCTTGACTTGAGAGATACTTAGGAGATTAGTAAAGCACATTTCTAGGTATATCTGGGTGGGTCACAGGGGTGTGACCTTGGGTACTGTATCTGGTCCCTACCTCCTTCTTCTCTGGATATTTCCTGGATCCCCATTTCCCAAATGCTATGAGTTGAACGGCTTTCTTTCTTTCACTGTGCTGTTTTTACCTGGGAACCAGCTGACCTTGAACTGGAACCTCTGAAACCATGAGCCAAAATGAACCTCTCCTTCCTAAAATTGCAGGTGTCAGGTGTTTTGTCTCTTAGCAACAGGAAAGCTGACCAGTACAATGGCATTGAATTATAAATGAAAAGCTGGGAGATATATGGGAAAATCTCTAAATATCTAGAACTAGCACACTTATAATAATGACATGTCAAATCATAAATTATTTTGAACTAAATGAAAGTAAAAACAGAAATTGAAATTTGTGGGATATAACTGAAGCAATATTAGAAAATTATATGAATATTAAAATGCCTATATTTGGAAAAAAAAGAGAAAGTTCTAAAAAAACTATGATCACAGCTTCTACCTTAATGAAATAGGAAAAAAAAAATGAAACCTAAAGCAAAGAAAGGAAGTAATAATGATCAGAGTGAAAGTCAACACAAATGAAAACAGAAAACAAGAAATTTGAGAAAAGTCAATGAAGTGAAAAGATGTTCCTTGAGAATTATTCAAACAAGGTAGTGCAAGAGGAATTTGAAGTCTGTGTTTTACTGAGAGTAACCAGAGCAGAAACAAAACCCAAATACACTTTAGCACTTCTTCACTGACTCAAGCCCCCAACGACTTAACAAAAGAGGCGTGCCAGTTGCCAAACCCAAGTAATATATACCTCAGTTTCTACTGACCTATCCACCACGTCTAGCTCTCCAACAGAAATTAAAAGACATTTGAAAAAGTCGTGTTCCCGTTTTCAATGGTAGTATTAACTTTAATTTATTGCGTTTTATTCCTAAGCCTCACAGAAAAGATCAAGCTTGCCTATTTGATAGAATTGCGGAAAGTTATGTGACACTTTTCATGAGCATACCTATCAGTAGAAAAGATGCATTCTTTCAGGTAAACACAGAAATCAACATTGTGCTAATTATTTTTAGAATGAATAAAATAGAGAAATAATTATTCTAATACATATGAGAATGCATGTCGTTGCTTTTGAGAGCAAAGGTGTCAGATGTAAATAGCGGTGATATTTTAGAAGTTAAGTTCCTATTACCACCTCCCAGAATACTATATTCTGTTACCTGAGAGTCTCACAGACTCTCCTTAGTGGTAAAGGCATTCTGTTTGAAAGCTATTAGTGTATTCTACATTTATTTTGTTTTTGTTCTGTTTCCCTACAAAATGAATACCATTTTCCTTTAACTTTTTAATGAATCTTTTGATGCATTTGAGACTGACTGTGTTGTATTTAGGAACTAAGCACCTGTTGCACTAAAATGGAATGCATGAAATTATGAATCAGATGCTTATTTTGTTTTTCTGTTGTCATGCTAAATAATTAATAAGACTGAGTAATATGTATACCAGTAATACATACATGTTTTGTAATTTGCCAATCTTTTCATGGTTAAGGCATAGTTAAAATATAAAAATATCCTTTACAATGATGATATAAGTAAACCTAAATCACAAATTTGATGAATGTTCAACCCTGACCAACCCTACAACCCTGTGTGTAAAGCGTGGTAAAAGGAGATCAGTAACGAGCTGAGAATGAAGAGACAGGGCTTCGGGTTTGGACTCCAATACAAATCACGTGGGTGATCTTGATAAATTACTCAGCCTCCCAAGTCCATAGCTAGGTGGCTGGTTAGAGCCCTTAAATTGATATCTTGTGGACTGGTGGCATACTGAAATATAAACAAGATTTTCCCTGCTAACATAGTATTGAAGTTGGTTTTTCTTATTTTCAGGAGAAAGTTAATGAATGCTTAGGAATTTTACAATTAAATTACCTAGAGATGAAGCAAACAGCTGTTACTCCTACTCATATTCTTAGGCCCATCCATCCTTTTGTGGCTCTTGTATTTAATGTGCGTTAGCTGAATGTGCCTGACCTACTTACACAGTTTGATGAAATCAATCGTGCTTTAACACTGGGCCTGTAGTAAAAGGACAAGAAGCTTGTTTAGTATGAACGAGGAAGGAAATAGCAGAACCATCGCATATGCCCCTTGCTCTAGTTCCTGGTCCCACTGTTATGATCCAAATGTTCTCTCTTGGGATGGTTGTGCCTTTTATTTTATGTTTGTATTATGTATGTATTGTGATACTGGAGGTTGACCTAGGGCTGTCACACTGTTACATCCGCAGCCCTTTTTACATTGTTTTTTAATTTGAGAGTCTCACTAAATCTTTTTTTTTCTTTTCAATTGTAAGTAGGTCTTGCATAAAAAGTCAGTTTGTTTTTTTGTTTGTTTGTTTATTTTTTATTTTGTTTTTTTATTTTTATTTAAAAAAGAATAAAAAGATGATACATAATTTTAAAACAAAATAATAGGACATTAACACTAGTTAATATATTGCGTATTGTTATCTTCAAAGTAGTTTTCAGATTACAAGATTTAGGCATGGAAAAAGGATCAAACAAAGCACAAACTGTTGTTTTTAATGAAGTAACAGAGATTAGTAGTATAGTTATCTATCTTGTGTGTATATATATACATGTATGTGTATATATATATATACAAACTTTACCTTCGTTTTCTCCTTCCCCCTATCCCAGTTGTTCTTTCCTTTTGAACACTTTTTTTCCTTTCATTTTCACAATATCTATTGTACATTTTGACTCTTATTTACTCTTTCAGCTTTTTCACACTAGGGAAACAGTATGATATTTACACATGTGAGTCTGATTTATTTCATTTGTGAGTATGGTCTCAAGTTGTATCCATTTATGTCTAAAAGCCTCAGGTTTATCCTTCTTTATGACTGAGTAGTATTCCATTACATAAAAAATAACCACATATTCTTATCTATTCCTCAGTTGGTGGGCATTTGGGTTGCTTCCAAGATTTAGCTATTACAAATTGTGTTGCTATAAACATGGGTGCACATATATCACTGTGGTATGATGTTTTCAATTCTTCTGGGTAAATACCCAGAAGAGGAATAGCCGGATTGAATGGGACCTCCAGTCCTAGTTTTTTGAAGAATCTCCACATTGATTTCCACAGTGACTGTACCAGTTTACACTCCCATTAACAGTAGAGAAGGGTTCTCTTTTCCCCCACAGCTCCTCCTGCATTCGTTATTGGTTGATTTCTTGATGGCAGCCATTCTTTCTGAAGTGAGATGGAATCTCAGGGTTGTTTTAATTTGCATTTCTCAAATGACCAATGATGTTGAACATTTCTTCATGTATTTATTTACCATTTATATTTCTTCATCTGAGAAGTGTGTGTTCATCTCAGATCTCCATATTTTGATGGGGTCTTTCAATTTGGGGGTCTTGATTTTTTCAATTCTTTATATGTTTTAGATGAAAGTCCTTTGTCTGAGGGATAGTTGGCTAAAATATTTTCCCATTCCGTGGGTTTTCTTTTAACTCTGTTAGTGATTTCTTTTGATGTGCAAAAACTTTTGAATAAAATGAGACCCCAGTTGTTGATTCTTTGAAGTACTTCCCGTGCAGTTCGCACTTCGTTCATGAACTCTTTTCTTATCCCATGCCTTCAATATTTCTACCTACCTTGTCTTCCAGTAGGCTTAGTGTTTCTGTTTTAATGTTTAGATCTTCCATCCATTTTGACTTTAGTTTAGTGCATGCTGATAGACATGGGTCTAGTTTTAGTCTTCGGCATGTGGAAAGCCAGTTTTTCCAGCACCATTTATTAGAGAGGCTACCTTTCTTCCAGGAATCTCAGTAAATCTTGATGTTGGGTGAGCTGGGCTCCAACTGGAGATTCTTCTGCCTCAACCTCCTAATGGGATGTGTCTCTTCATATGTAATATGATCATGACATTTCTCAACTCATGACTTGGCTTTTTTTGGATTTACTGTTAGTGGCTTTTTCCAAGGTGAATTGAGAAGTGGTATAAGGGAATTCAAAGTTTCATTTGAGCATTTTTTTAAATGCACACACATTTAATTATACTTCTTGACCTGCACTCAGTCTTCCTGTAATACTGTTTTTCCTGCTTATGTTTGCAGGCCAGGCCAGCTTCCTGCAGGTTGTCTGTCTTTGCTAGGCTGTTTGAATAGAGACAGGGCCCCGTCTCTTACTGATTCATTCTCATTATTTTTAACTCATTCAAGTAATCAAGGGTTTCATTAGTCTTGATTTACTTGATTTATCTAAGGAAAATTTTAACGTTTAAGGATAAAGGTATTATCCTCACTTTTTACAAATTTATATGAACCTACAGATATTTAGCATGATGTTTGTTTCCCTTTCTTCCTATGTACACAATGATATTCCTTTACAGATTTTCCAAACAGATAGACACTTGGTCTCCTTTTCCTTTAGTTTCCAGAAGGTAGGGTGTTCACAAAAGACTTCCGAAGTTCCACTGGTCAAGCTGAACCACATGCCTGTAACCCCAGCACTCCTGGAGGCGAAGACGGGAGGACTGAAGCTTGAACCCAGACTGTGCAAGTTAGTGATTTAGTGAGACCCTGCATGTGATGCCTCTGTGTTCAATCCCCAGTACCACAAAAAGAAAAGAAAACATTTTAATTGTTATTGTTGACACAATTTTATTGTCCCAAACTATATCTG
Organism: Dasyprocta punctata; assembly: GCA_004363535.1. Lineage (NCBI taxonomy): Eukaryota > Metazoa > Chordata > Mammalia > Rodentia > Dasyproctidae > Dasyprocta > Dasyprocta punctata. The sequence goes on along the minus strand of RJWM01017386.1, from coordinate 2,650 downwards.
ATCATATCTGGTGGTAAGATGTTGATGGTTTGTTCAATAAAATTAGGTCCATCAGTGTATTGCAGAGTCCTGTCCTATTCCACACATATCCCTGCTTCCAAAAACATCATGGAAGGCTTGAAATAAATATAACTTACTAGCAATTTGAGCATCATTGGATTAAGTAACCACATCACTTTCTTATTGTTGCTATAACAAATTTTGAGAAATCAGTTATTTAAAGAAGCAGGAATTAATTCCCTCAGTTATGAAGGCTAGAAGTCTAAACTGAATCTTACAGATCTAAAATCAAGGTGTCAGCAAGGCTATTTTCCGTAGGAGACCTCGGGAGAGAATCCACTCTTCACCTCTCCTGTTTTCCAGTGGCTACCACATGCCCTGGTTTATCAGTGCATCCGTCCACTCTCTGCTTCTCCAATCACACTGCCTTCCCCTCTTCTTTGTCCAGTTCTCTTCAGCCTACCTCTTATAAGGATTACACTTGGGATTATGTTTGGAGCCCACTCGGTGATCCAAGTTAATTCCTCCCAAGATCTTCAGTCATATCTGCAAAGCCCTTTTGCCATATAAAATGACATTTATAGAGTCCGGAGACTAGAACATGTTTATCTTCTGGACCATTATTCAGTCCGCCACGGTAAACTTTCAGAACCCCGCCAGTTCTAAAATGTTGTACCGCTAAGGGCTTAACGTGTGATTGTAAATACTTACCTGATGATACAAATTTATCTTTAATATAAAAATATGCTATCTATCTATTGTTTAGTCACTCCTGAGAGGAACTTGTTTAGAAATTTGAAAGCTTGTGGGATACTAGTAATGCCATATATTTGGTGATATTTGATTATGTTTTAATATTTAAACCACACTGATTACAATATGTAAACCCAACTACACAAGCTCTGATTTATTTAAAAATATTTTTGACACAGATAGCATTTTCCTAAAGAGGCTGATAGTAGTAAGGTTAAATGAAATAAAAGGCTAATCAAACTGTCTTGTTACTTTACCTTTATTCAAATTATTTTTTTCACAAAATGCCAGTAATTATATTGACTTGATTTTCAACTCTTCTTTATTTATGTCCCTTGTAGTTACAAAAAGTAATAAAATGGTTAAATGCAAGCTATTAGAAATATACACATTTACAAAATAATAATTTCTTAGGTAGTTAATATATATAAAACATAAATTAATCTAATGTGACTCCATTTGGTAGGTGTATCCTGATTGTTTGACACAAGCTATCTATGCAACATTCCTCGAAGCATTTCCAGAATCTAGTAACCTCTTTAATGATCAATTTAAAGAAGATCTAGGAAATAACATTTTTCTGTGGTTGTCAGGTATGAATATATTATTTAAGTACTAAATATTTTGGTTCCTAAAATTATGGAAATGCAGTAGTTTACTACCTTCAAAATATTGGTAGTATTTATACACTGCTATAGACATATCAATGTCTATGTGTTTTAAAAATGCTTATTCTAAAAATTGTTATCAAAACTAACTAGTTATTAACTTTAGAAGCCAAATAACTTTATACGCGGTGAAACCATTGAAAACTGGACTGTTCCAGAATTAAAATCAATATGTCTGAGACATTAGCGAATGTGAACTCTCTGGAGATGGCTAGGAATAAAGGCGGTGGAGGCGCTCGGGACTAGGCATGTGGCTGGGGCCACTGTGTCCTGGCGGCCGCTCCACGGAGGAGCCCGGCCGCCTTTGCTGTGGAGGACTTCAGAGACCTCAGGGCAGCTCCCACTGTGGCTGTGCCCTCAGCGGCCTGCTCCCCACGGGACCCTGGTGATTTTCCGCAATGGATTTGATCAGCTGCCACTGCCGTGTGGATCTGCTGAAGAGGGAGACCCCGCTTCAAGAAAGAGTCACTATTGTGCTGGCCCAGGCCCGGCACAGCCCCGGACTCCCGCATACGCCAGACATCGGAACGGCTGCCTTTCTGCGCACACCTGCACTACGAGACTTAGCGCTCTGGCGGTCACATGCATGCCCGGACCTCATGCATCCAGGCCGCCGCGGTGAGCCAGCCCAGAGCCGCCAAAAATGCCCAGGTCTCACACACCATTTCCAGGGCTGCAAGCTACAACTGGCACCAAGAGCGATCTTCTGAGGTTCTGCGTTGGAGAAAACGCAGCAACGGTCGTCATCACCAAAGAGCTTACCAGCCCTCAGGACAGCTGCAGAAAGCGGCAGCCTCAGCCACTGACGACGGCGGGGCCTTCCCTGACGCTCGCCTCCGCGGACAGAGCTGCGGTGGATCTGGCTGTTGCACCTCCCCGGAGCCAGAGCACTAGCTTCTCCTCGCTGGTGCGTGGTTGCTCCCTCGTCGATGACATTCCCTCCCCGCGGAGGCCAGTCTGTAACACCCGTGCCTTGCAAATGGGCTGACTTCAGCACAAGGCAACAGGAAGTGCACGCACGCACGAACGCACGTGTGCACACACACGCACGCCAGTGGAGCACCACACTCTTCCAGTAGCTTACCCAGAAGGAAAGGAGATGTACAGATCCCTCTCCTGACAAATACTTCAAAATAATTGGTTTAAAGATGCTTAGTGTGCTAACCGACAACAGTATCAGAAAAATACTATTTGGACCAAAACTAGTTGATGAAAAACAAGAGATGGGA